>JAMKCH010013375.1:0-26444 GCA_023653785.1 Ophioderma brevispina | reverse complement strand
GAATAATTATTATCGGGGATGCCCCGATAATAATAATTCAACGGCTGGCTGGAAACGCCTTCCATGTGACATAGCGGGAGGAAATAGCGCCATGTACGTGTCTACGACCTCATCCATTAGTTGTTTTAATAGTTCAGAAAAAGTCAGAGGTTATTGTCTCTCGACGTGGCACTATTTCATCATGACGGACATTAAACGTAGCTAGCATTTCCAGCTATGCGTCACGTCCAATTGGGATCCTGATTATAATTAAAAAATCGCTTACTTATTTTGGGATAAATACGCATTTTTTTAGCATTCTCGTTCGCAGGTATAGTTCCTAGACAATACCAACGTAACTGTGCAAAAATATCAAATTTGAAAATTGGAGGCGCTCTTCAAAAAATGTGCTAATATTGCTTTAATATAAAAGATTATATTATATACAAATGGAAGTGCCTAAAACTAAAACATTATACAAGGTAGTGTAAAAATAAATAGAAAATAGCTTATATTTACAGTATGTTTACAGTATAAACCAAGGAGAAATTGGGGGAGGGAATTGCCTACCATGTACTATATGCGCTGTAAGATGTAGATGATTTGTAAAATCACGTCTGAAACTTCATAAAACTTGAGGAACAATAAAAGCAGCATGTTATACATGCGCGTCTCGTATCTTTAGAAACTTCAGAAACAATGACGGTAGGTAGGGTTGAAAGAATGGCGATTTGGCATCCATCCAAGGCCATTCACGCCAAACTATAAACAAAAAAAAACATTAAAAAGGAGGACAGAGAAGGACAACAGAAAAAGGTTAAATGCATAAGTAAGCAGGATCAGGATTAACAGTATTATGCAAGCATTGAGTGTGAGAACTAAATGTATTAAAGCCAAAGGTTACCCAGTTAACATTTTATGGAGATAAAAACCTATCTCAACTTTACATTCTTAAGCAAAAAAGACCACCTCATTAAAGCCGACTCAGAGATTCCCAATGAGGCGCCTCAATTTTCAAACAAAATTGGTTTTTGCATGTACAATGCTTGTCCATAATTACTCATCACTGTGTGAAAATAGCTAACTCAATCGAAGTCCCTTCGTATAGAAAATCACATCTTGTTAAAAATTCGGAGCCGGAATTTTGTTATACACGATCCTATGGCACTGTTATCTACACATAAATGTTTACTGCATCAAAACGAAAAATCCTATTCATCTCAAACTTTTGAATGAGCATTCGGTGACTATCTTAGTTCTAGTGACTATTTTTCATTAATATATTTAAAAAAAAGATATTCAGAAATCCTGAGCAGACTAAATGGTGGGTGTGTTGCCAAGAAGGATTTCAATCAAAAACATTGTGGGTTCTCTCTCCCCATTTTAAATAAGAGATAGCTCTCTGAGTATCAATTTCTCAGCAAGCATCAAAAAAATGTTCAACTGTATCTGGCACATGACACATGCTACTAAACCATTTGGATGTTTATAATCAATAAAGAAAAATATTGAGAGGAGATTTACCAAAAACTAATTTTAATCTATGAAAAAGAACCTCATCAATAACCTACTACCACCCCAGGTGGCCATGTGATGTGAAAACCACTCCAGGACAATCTGTTTTTAACACACCACTATCAATGACTCCAACTTGTTGCCAGTCAACCAAAAGGGATGACTTAGCCTCATATTTAAATTCCATCATTGAAGGAACATTAACTTAATATCAATCCGCCTATTATTAGCAGCACGCTTGCAATCTCATCGCTCTCTCATTAACCCATTATTACAATGACCCGCGCCGACACAGTCAAAGCGAACTATAATAATGACGGTAAAATCCCCTGCATCCACTTCAACTGAAGACTTCTCCGTTTCACATTTTCCTCCTCGAGTTACAGAAAAAAGACTTCTGATATACGCGTGCCAGACCAAACGTGAGCTAGCCGCTTCACTTACGTAACAAACAAATCTTCTTCCGAGCATTTACTATAGGCCTTAGACTAAGTTATGTTATCACGCCCTCTATAACTAGTAAGTGGCTATACGCCCGTACGTGGTCGAAGGTGAAAGAACCTATACGATTTGTTACAGTGTTTTCGCATGCAAAAATAAATGTAGATGTCATGATTTGTAAACACTCTTAACTTTTGGAAATCTTGAAGAACAATACCTACAATGCACATTCGCGACTTTTATCTTTACTAATACGGATCTATCACGAACACCAAATCTTTTTCGTCTAAAACTAATCACACAGTTCCTAAACTAATTTATAGAACGGCACCCAGGTATTTCGTTTGTCCATGCAAATCTATGGAAGATATTACTTCAGGGTTTTTAAACCCATAGCCAAAGCCACGGTGGTCTCCGAACGTGCAAAAATACTCCACAAATGAAGAAAAATCTCTATACCGAAAATACTCACAATGTATCTCTAGTACATACCATACATACATACATAACATACATACATACAATATACAACATTTGGCCCAAATCATAGTAAGATAGATGCAACCATTATTATGTTTGAGAATCTTCATCCTATATTACTATTAACAAATGGAAGAGACCCAATAAAAATGAGTTTGTCATCAAATGCCAGCAAAAAACTTGGGTGCCCAATTTTTTTTCACCACTTCGCGTTCTCCATCCACTATCCCTATATGCATTGAGCTCTCACTGTAGGTTAGGATTATCCACCCTGGCAAGCAGAATATATCATTATTTATGCACAATGCTTCTGATGGTTGTTGATCCAATTTAGGATGCGTTCATTTTGGTGGTGGTCATGAGTTGAGACTTTCTTCCATGTTTTGGTGGTTCCCAGGATGTGCTGTTCACAGTAGGTGATTCATGTCGTGGTGGTTCCCATCGCTGGCAGTCACAGTGTCAAGCCAAATTTGTGGGTATCACCATGAGTTGAAAATATTGGCTCATTTTGTCGCGCCCAATATTTTTTTCAACTCAGGGCTGACCAATAAATTTGAATATTGGCCCCCCCCCCCCCCCCCCCCAACCCTTCCAAAATTTTTGGAAAAACTCAAAAAAAAATTTTTTTTATACCAAACTTGGGTAGAAGATGCCATGTGTGTATATCATGAGTCTCAAAGATCACATTCTTAGTCACCCATAACACATACAAGGTGTAATTGAGATCCGGGATCACAGATCTCTTGTAATAGATCTTTTTTGAAAATTAAGATTGAGATGGTCAAATTCCCTCATCACAGGCGTCGCATCTCAAGGTCTGCATTAAAGGTGCAACAGAGATTTCACATATCAGGTGTCCCCAGAAACTGATGTTTGCCCTGATGTAAAACTTTCCATCAAAAAATATCCCCATCTGAAAGGATTAAGCTGAAAAATGTTTCTTTGGTACAAAAATTGTGCAATTTTTGTTTTGGAGCAAATATTAAATTCAGCTTATGCAATTATGTTTTACATTGAAATAATTAAAAGTAAATTCTAGAAATAAATTGAGTTGACATTTTATTAATTTTCTAAATAGTGTGCACTCTTTTCATGTAGGGATACAACTTTCCCTTGTTGAAATAATATTGCTTTAATTTTAGAGAAGGAAATAAGTATCCCCCGGTATCTGTAACACGAACATAAAACATTGTATCATGCACCATAGCCTATATTTTGCATGTTTCTGCCAACCAACATAATGGGAAAAATTGAAGGGAAGTACTGCTCATGTGAGATTGATGTAGAGAGGAAAAAATCAATACAATTTGTATTTAATATTACCTGGCTGGGTAATTAGTGAACTGAATGCCTCTGGCATTGTGCAGTTTCTTTGACAACTGCCACCCGGGACTTGCCAGTCTTGTAAACTTGGTGATAACGCTTTGCTGTTAAAGGTGCAAAAAGAGATTTTGAGGCACCCAAATATTGTGTCATAATAGTAATTTAATAAGAGAATAGATTTCTTACATAGCTTGTATTTGGCTATAGAAATGCCTTAAAAGAGACAAAAAAAGGTGATTTTGATTACAAATACAATCTAGTATATGTCATGAGAATATACTAGAAGTCAATATGGGGAGGTGATAACACCTGAAATCTTTTCAGCTGTGTGGGCAGTAACAATGGACCTGCATACCATGATGAGAGAAAAAGATACAAAGTATTTTTAGGTTGATTGTTGAATATTATTAGCACATAGAGGTTGTGTATATCCATTGGTCACTAACATTCTGGAAGTAAATTGAGTTGGCATTTTATTCATTCTAAATAATGTGCACTCTTTTCATGTGGGGATACAGATTTTCCTGGTTAACATAATATTTTTAAATTTTAGTGAAGGAAGTAAGTTACCCCCAGTATTGTAGCACGGAATGAAGGTTAAGTTGCAAATGTATCATAGCCTAATATAGTCCTTAAGCCATCAGGAACTTTTAGCCAAATTGGTATCCTGAAAGGGGACAAAACGATACTTATTATTCAGCCTCGGTACACTATCCTCTACACAAAAATGCATGATAGCATTTCTGGAATGGTAGCTATAACCAGGTAGGGGACAATCAAGGATTATCACACAGGGGTCAAAATTTTAAAAATGATCCGGTCATGTTGAAAAGTATGCCACATCTGTCCAACCATAAGGATTCCAAAAGGTATAGTTTGTACTATCTACACAACCCAAAATTTTGGAGTTCAGGTTAAAAACAGCAAAAACAGGTCAAAAGGTTAAATTTTATGTTGTACAGGGGTCAATTTTTAAAGTTGCTCCAGTTTGGTTAAAAAGTGGTGCAAATGATTGATGGAACTCATAGGATTAAAATAAGGCATACTTTTGAGTGTTTTAAATGCTTACTTACCAAAGTAGGGAGAAAATAAGGTCAAGCCCCATTGAATACAATGAAAGTATACCTTTTTTGCCCCCTACATTGGTTACTAAGCATTTTAGACTGTCAAACCAATTCCTTATTTTAATCCTATGAGCTCCACCAGTAATATGCACCATATTTTATCCAAATCAGAGCTACTTTGAAATTTGACCCCTGTACAACTGAAAATGACCCGTTTTATTGATTTTTGCTGTTTTTAGCCTATATAACTCCTGACTCTAGGCTGTAGTTAGTACAAACTATACCTTTTTGGAATCCTTATGATCAGACAAATAATGTGGTATACTTTTCAACATGAATGAAGCAATTTAAAATGTTTCCCCTGTGTAAACCTTGGTTACCCCGTACCTGGCTATAACTACCATTCCAGAAAAGGCCATGGTATACTGATGCTGCATAATAAGTGTCGTTTTGTACCCTTTCATGATACCAAAAATTTGCTCGGCTTACGGACTAAATAAGGTTGATAGGATCGTTTTGTTTATTTTTTTGTTTTTTTTTAAATTCCAAGAGACTGGAGATTCGCAGAAGTTGGGAACAATTGAGAAGTTGGGTTCGTTTCGTAGTCGTTTTGGCGTTCAAGTCCAAAAATCATGTGGAAGATCCGTCTTTAACCAGCTGAATAGTTTTCATCATCGTCCAAGGTTGATCAGGCCTGGAATCTCTCTTGGGGACTTGTAGACCCAACAGTCATCCTATATTGTGGCTAGTGGTTTGTGGCTCTCCACAATCGCCAGTTGTGGTGAAGTTTCTACTCCGATCTGTGAATGAAGTTCTTTGTACGACCTAACAGCCAGTTCTGAGTCTGTGAGGTTGACCCATGCTTTTCCTATCAAGGCCACAGCCTTTGGGCTTGCTAGATGGGGCTGTCCACAAACTGCTTAGTTCACAGTAGAGGATGACCATTGCTCATACCATCTGTCATTGATTGCCAGGATGAGCGATAGGGATACTGTGAAACTGCAGTGTCATGTTTTGGGTAGCAAAGAGTGATTCCGTGAGAAGTGAGGTGTACATTTTTTTTTGTGAAAATTAATCAGCATTTATGCCTCTATTCCAGCCAAGATGTCACAACCTTCAGCAGGTACAACAACTTGCCATGGTTCAACTCACTTCTTCATAAGCAAATTTGTTAAAGATAACTGAAGAGGCATGGTAACACTCTGATTGGGATATCTTCATTGCTGAGAGAAAGAGTCTGAAAAGGAACCGTTACAAAATATCATACTGAGTACCTACCTGGAATTAATGTATAATATTCCTGACATCAGCTAAGGATGTTGGGGTACCCATCTCTTTGCAAAAAAGGTGGGGGTGTAGTTACTACTACCCATTCCATCCTTTTGGGATCACCCTGTATCCTACTTATAACCCTTAGTGGGTGCTTGCTTTTGCATGAAAAGGAGCATAAAATATCAGTGAACAATTACTTAAAAATACCTGCACCGGAGAAAAGTGGGGTTGTTGGTTAAGCACAGGAAAATCGAAAAGGGGTCTATCACCCCTTTGGTAGACAAAGGTTAATTACACTATTTCTGTATGTTTCATGGATTGCAGCATTAAAAATAGTGCTGGCCAGAATGGCTCAAAATACCTTCATTCAAAATCAACCATTAGTTTTTCCTCTCAGCTCCAGAGTCTTTCAGCACCATCAAAACCTACAACAAAAACCAAAATGTTTTGCACTAAGCTCCAAGTCCTAGAGTCATGCTATTTCCCCCCCCCCCCCCCTCCCCCCTTTACTACTACTTCAAAGAAATCCCCTGATGGCATTAGCACAGGTAGCTCGTTAATGTCACAGGTATGGAGATTGGTGATTCAACAAACAAGGTATAAGGGATGGCGTAAATCTGTTTGTTTTGGGTATATTTTTTTGGGAGTCGTGAGTCAACCTTCCGGCTGCACATCTCAATCAAAAGTGAGACTCCCACAGGCTATGTCCCTTGTGCAAAAACATAAAAGTGGTATATTGCATACTAGAAGCACACCCACATTGAACTTTATCATAAATGTCTCAAAATGGAATTCGCTTTTGAAAATATGAATGATGAACTTGAAGAATGTGGTCATATCTTTTTTTATTTCAACACACTGTAGAGTCTTTGGAATGGCAATATATTGTGGTCAATCAAGTGTGAGAGTTACACTCACATACTTAACAAATGCTAAACTAACTATAGCAGGCACTGTAGCTTGTATTGCTTCCACTAGTAGCTCTCACATACATTAAATTTTAATTAAAAATTCAAAATGTTTGGTAGTACGAGTGTAAAGGTATAAGCGAATATTTAAATTATTAGTAAGTAATCCGATAAGTAACAAAAAAATTGTGTCGGCGAACCTTGTTGTGTTTTGTTCATAACATTGAGAGCTATAGTACCACTTATGTAAGGAGGAAAAGGGCATCTTAGCAACCTCAGTAAAATCAATAGAAATATTATTTCAGAAATTTCAAATATTCTGCTGCGAGTAGAAAGCACAAGAAGCTGTGAAGGTGAATATTGAACACTATATGGCCAAAGCTCCCACCTTCAAAGAAAAAGTAATTATGAACATTTAAAGTGTAAAATTTTTTCAAATAAGCTTAAAGACACTATCATTATTCACACCCAAAGGTTAAAAATATTTGAATTTGCGGGAATAGCTTAAAAGTGAAAGATAAGCCTTAGGAACACTCAAAAAATGATAGATTTTTCCACTGAAAATTGACAGAAAAGGAAGATTTGAACTTCCATTCATTACATGTTGTAGTAAGTGGTCCGTACAGACAATAATGACTAAAATGAATATCAATTTTGTCCTTATTAGGGGGGGTTGCTTTTTAAGATGCATCGCTTGCAAGGTATGTTAAGATACTACCAATACTCGTTTACAAAAATTTGCAAAAATCTCCCTGATTTTTGATGTTATTTTTTTTTTCCGATTTAGAGTCAAATGACTGATAGTGCCTGGATAGCAAGTTACAAAATAACCTGTAAAAAAACATATTCTTTTTCTTTCCTCCACACCAGATTGAGTAATAAAAGTTGAATGATAACTAACAAACTGCCCACTGACATTGTCTTTTGCGATCATTTGGTTTTATCCATTAAAGAAACGTTTCCGTCAAGACTGCTCATCATACCCTGGTGGTTTTCCTGTAGGCTGCGAGCTTGTTAGCTTGATAGCAGGTGCAGTAGTGTTTGAAGTTAAACACTTCTGACCGGAAACAAATGAACAGTTCGTACAACGATTAATTTTATAATATGACTAGGTGCCAATTCTTGGAAATACTAAATATGTAAATAATGCCTTGCTGAGTAACTGCCTCCTGGTTACCTTCTCCGTGTCTGATGATAACATGTAAACAGGTGTTTTAAAATTAAAAATAAATCATTGTCCCCAGATGATGAGCTATGATCATCTCGGGAGCAATTCAGTGGTTTGAGAATCATTCAAGAGGATGCAGAATAGATTGCAAGTCCCCAACAATGAAAGGGGAAGGTGTGTTAAAAATTGGGAAAATAGGACTAATTTTCCTCCAACCTCACATAGAAAATCACAACTATGTTAACAAAATTCAAAGTGCAGAAAGAAGCCCAAGAATAGTAAAAGGAACTTCTACGTGATGAACTTTTTAATTGGGCGTACTTCGCATCACTCACGAAAAAGAGCGGTCCATAACGAAAACGGTTCATTCCGATTAGAATGCGTCTGATTTGCTCGTATATTTAGGTTGCATTGCGAACTAACCCAAGAAGGTCAAAGTATAGACCGTAAGAGGTATATAGTGGCAACCCTCAACTTCAACCAGCGTGACCCCAGGAAACATGGGTGTATACATTCCTAAGATACCTAAGATCTAAGAATGTAAGATACTTTTGGCACCAAAAAAAGTTTGTCTTAGTTTTGAGCTGAGTAAGGGTAAACTACAAAACTAGATACAATGAGGGTCCAATCTTACCCTAAAAACTCAACCCCCCTAATTTTTTTGGCGCCAAATTGTATTTTATGGAATTTATACAGGTCTTAGTTTTGTAAGTTGGACCCCTACTCAACTACAAAACAAGACCCTAATTTTTTGGCACCAAATGTATATTAGTTGAATTGTACATGGCTTAGTTTTGTATAGTTGGACCCTTACCCAACAACAAAACTAGACATTCCAATTTGTTGGGGCACCAAAGTATTTTTAGTGTAATTTGATACAGGGTCTAGTCTTTGTATTTGGAACCTTCCCAACTACAAAAATAAGACCCTAACATTTTTTTGGAGCCAAAATGTATTCTAGTGGAATTTGATACAGGGGGTCTAGTTTTTGTAGTTGGACCCTTACTCAACTACAAAACTAGACCCTAACTTTTTGGCACCAAAATGTATTGATTTAATGTCGTAGATTTGAGGTCTTAGTTTTTTGGTCTTAGGTTAGGGTCTTAGATTAGGTTTGAGGTGGGGTCTATGTTTTGGGTCTTGGTTTTGGGTCTTAGGTTTTAGCAGTGGGGTAACCAGCTTTTTTTTCATGGGGCAGAGGGGGCAAATATATTTTCAGGGGGGCCAAGCATCAGGTGCGCTCCCAGGATTTCTCAATAGGCGCAAATTGAATACACGTCCCGGTGCCTTATGCAGCGCCAGCCGCCCTGATGCTCTGCCCTATCGCCCTTAATCCGCCCTGAGCATATTTTGAAATCTTTTTACTATATTGTCATCCTCCGGTACGCCTATGTTTGTTTTGCAATGTCAATTGGCACATGTGCAGATTATCAATAATTTTCTGTTCTCAGGGGGACAAGATTCCCCACAGGGGGCAGCTCTCCCCCCCCCCCGATTACGCCACTGGTCTTAGGAATGTATACCCCCTTGACACACATCTTCACTCTCTTATTGGTGTTGTTTTATTTGAAAATGGACAAATATCACTTTCTAACTATGCTGAGGTTGGATTTTTGAATATTTTCCCCAAAGCAAAGACCGATTAATGAAGACGGCCTTCAATTTGTAATGCCCTTTTAAAATAAAGGTAAATAAGCAATGCCCTTTAAATGCCCTTCGGAATGCCATTTTCTCATTATATCACAACTGTTTTCGGTAATAGAATAGAAATAAAGGGTTGGCAGTATTATTTATGGGCTCATAATTATCCTCGGCCTCCTCGGCCGGAAAAAATAAAATATGGACCTCGGCTGCGCTGTCTCCATTTTTATTTTTTCCCACCTCGGACACATTATTCGCCCATAATGATACTTGCATCACCCGTTTTTCTTCAATGAATGTCCCTTTAATTCGTATGAATGATGACCCTTTAATTGGTAAGGAGGATATCCCTGAATTGATAAATTAAGTAATAACCATTTAATTGGTAAATGAATAGCCCTTTAATTTGTGACATGATGGAATAGCCCTTTAAATGCTAAATGGAAGAATTGCCTTTATTGTTGGAATAACCCGTTAATGGGTAAATGAAGGAATAGTTGCTTTAATTGTAAAATGATGGAACTAGTCCTTTAAGGTAGACAATACTATATCAAAAATGTTTTTTCCTAAAAGAAATCAATTTTCTGTTTGTCCGTTTTTAGTTAATTTCAACCATGAAAAATCCAAAAATGCTGATTACCATATTTTATAATGGTTGTTTCCTTAGCAAAGCGTTTAGACCTTAGTTACGGATAGTTGCAAAAACTTAAAAAATTGGAAACACTTTGTTCATAAAGACAAGGGAATCAGGCAAATACAACCTCTTTTACATAGGTGTTAAGAAAAGTAATGGAATGCCTGCAAGAACACCTGTGATGTTAATTGACCAGTAAGTATCCGAAAACCTATTTTTGGCCTATTCTCAGTTTCTATTTGGACCAAGTGTCATTTTTGATGCACAATATGCTCCAGTTTTGTTTCTTCAAATAAAATGCCATTTGCCAGAGTTGTTTCATTAGATGATATGCTTGTTACTGGCATTTTTTGATTTTTAAAAGTCTACCCCGATTTGGAGTTATTAGGCATTAAAACATATTAATGAGCTGTGAAATTCATGTAATTTCAATTTTTTGAATATTAATCAAAACATTTTCATAAATTAGAAAAATAAAATCATCAGTACAAGGCCAAATTGTGTAATTATCAAAAACCAAGTGTAGGTTGATAGGTTGTACACTTAGGTCAAGAGAACGCATCAAAATTTCTTCAAAATTGCAACAATTGGCAGCCATATGGATCTCTCATTTGCATAAAATATTTCAGAAAAGTTTGTCGGCTTGCAATAATTCCACAATACCTTAATATATGTTTGAAAATTGTTTAAATTAAGACTTTCGTTTGATTAGGATCTTTCCCTTAATTGGTTAAAGCAATAGTAGTCCTTTAATTTGTAAACGATGGGATGCCTCTTTAATTGGTAAATAAATGAAGGGGATGACCAATTGGTAAATGAATGGTCATTTAAAGGTATAAACCAGGGGAGCTAACAGACATTTGTAACACATTCAAGTACAAAAGGTTTGAGTGATTTAATATGTTGAACAGACTGACAGGAAACCCTGAAACGGATTCTTAAGTGCTGCAAATGGTGCCTTAAGGAGAGGGGCAAAGACAAGGTTGCAGGGGTCAAATTTTGAAATTGATCAATCATGGTTGAAAAGTATATCATGGCTATTGTCTAACCACACGGATTCAGGAAAGGTAAGTTTATACGGTCTACAACGTAAAGTTTAAGAGTTATAGGCTTAAAACAGCAAAAATCAATAAAAGGGTCAATTTCGTTGTACAGGGCGTCAATTTTTAAAGTTGCCTCCGATTTAGATAAAAAATGTGCAAATGTTGATGGAGTCAAAGGAATTAAAATAAGGAATAGTTTTGGACTGGCTAAAATGCCTTAGTCACCGATTAGGGGGTACAGAAGGTCAATGTCCATTGCATTCAAATGGGGCTTGACCTTGTTTCCCCCCTACTGTCTTAAGCAAGCATTGGACACACTCAAAAACTATTCACTATTTTGATCCTATGAGCTCACCAATAATTTGCACCATTTCTTATCCAAATCGGACGCAACTTAAACATTTGACCCCCGGTACAACTGAAATTGACCCCTTTTATTGATTTTTGCTTGTTTTTAGCGATAACTCTTAAAACTTTACGTTGTGGATAGTACAAACTATACCTTTTCTGAATCCTTGTGCTAGACAAATGACATTGATATACTGTTGCAACATGATTGGATCAATTTAAAAATTTGACCCCGGGCTGTACAAAAACTGGTCTTGGCCCCCTATCCTTAAGGCACCATTTGTGGCCCACTTAAGAATTATTGTTTCAGGGGTTCCTGGGCCCGTCTTGTCTACATATTTAATCACTCAAAACCTTTTGTACCTTGAGATGTGTTTACAAATGTCTGCTAGACTCCTGGGCTAGTAGGCCCTAAATGAAGGGAATAGCCCTTTGATAAATTAAATAATAACCCTTTGATTTGTAAATGATGGAAAAAAAAAAATAGTCCTTTGGTAAATAAATTAATTGGTAAAATATAGAACAACCCTTTAAAAGTTAAATGAGGATTTCCCCCACCCCTATCAGACCCAGGGATGACCCTGGAGGAATGAATTACATGGCAAGTAGGGGCTTTTCCCTCTTACAAGATACCTAAGTTTGGCTACTCAAGTCATCTAGAAAAAAAAGATAAGCCAAAGGGATCCCTTTTGTGCAATGCTGAAATTTTTTATGGCCCAGCATCTGTCGACCAGGGGAGGACCCAGGGGAATGATTTCGTGGTTAGTATAGGGACTTGTGCCTTGCTACAATATACCTAAGTTGGCTACTCTAGCTCAGCTAGAAAAAAAAAAGATATGGCCAAATATTGACATTTGGTACAATGTGGTTCATGTTTTTATGTTTTCCACCCCTGTCAGACACAGGGGAAGGCCCTGGGGGACTAATTGTATGGTTGGAAGGGACTTGTACCGTCTACATATGCATAATTTTGGTACATAGATCACCTAGAAACACAAAATATTGCTGCCATGCGACGCCAAAGGTGGACTTTTTTGGGAAATCTTGATCTTTCTTATATTCCCCACCCCTGTAAGACCTAGGGGAGGACCCTGGTGAGGAAAATATATGGTAAGTAGGTCTGTACCCTCCTACAAAGCCAACCAAGTTGGTTACTCTAGCTCATATAGGGAAAAAAAGATATAGCCAACTATTGACCTTTTTGTACAGGTGTGGGCACACAGACATCCATCCAATCATACTCCTTCCAACAGACATTGCATTTGATAAGCCGGTGTCAAAGAAATTGAGTGTCCGCCATGAGAGAGGGTCCTAGTTACCATAGCAACATGCAGTGGTGTAACAGGATTTGCCCGCTCTGAGGGGGCAAATTTCCAGTTGGGAAATTTTCCCTCTCAGGGGGGGTGCAAAAGGCCAATTTTTCCCGGGCAGAGGGCTAAAAAACGGTTGATTAGCATGATTTTTGCAAATTCCCCCATCCCCCGCTGTTACGCCACTGGCAACATGTACGGAATAAACCGTGACCTTGTAGATGAGGCCACTTGGGTACAGGTGCTGGAAACAAATAGCTGCATACAGCACTCATATGAGAACACAATAGACCGTATGGTGTGTGCCGGCCTGGGTGGTAGGACACTCAGTCACCACTGACACTGTATATATGACACCAGCGAATTTTGCTGCGCAATCCGTCAAAATCATAAGCCGGATTTTACTGCGCAATCCATCGTTCCCAAAAATCGAAATTTCGTCACGATTTCGTGTTTTAAACCAAGTTACAACGTCTAAATTGGATTTCTTGAACGCTACGTCTGAGCCCATAGACGGATTTCCATAGCGCCATCAGGAGATATTCCGATTTTAGTAGCCGGGTTATATGGATATATATTGTATCATTAATATGCTTATTATCAAAAAAATTAGTAACACTGAAAGCTTATTAATAATTATTTGGCAAATACGGATTATTATTGTTAATATATCGAGCAGTATTCCACAAATTAACTGATGTATCTAAACCATCTAAATATAGGCCTAGTATTCCGGGTGAGGGGGGTCACTCGACGTTAATAAAAACGTTCGCGAAAATCGAAAATGGGTCAGATTCAGATTTTGAGTAATACTCGTCGAGTGGCCGTTTTTTTTCCCTGTTAGTTTATTCCCTGTAATTGGGGGTCTGGTGGGTAAAGAGGAAAACATACAAAATGCCACCCCAGACCCCACAAACAGTGATTAGATATACAATACTGTGACACCACAAAGTACAAAACAATCCCACAAACAGACAGGGGACAGACAACATCAATAGGCAACAACAACAACAAAATTGCTCAAACCATGCCACTCTAAAAGAAGAAAATTAACAAAAGGAGACCTTCATTGAGCATTCAAGAGTAATTGTCATTCTTAAAGTGGGCTCCGTAACTGATTATTCTTTTGAAATTATTTCAATCTTGTATAATTTACAAATTTAAAAAAAAGGCTTGAAACTGAGAGGGACATGCTGAAATTTACACCTATGTATTGTAAATATTTTAAACAGCAGAGAAATATTAATTAATGCAAAAATGTCATGTGGCTTGTATCCCTAATACCAAACATGAAATCGAATTTAGAAAATTCAAACATTTCACCAGTTTTGTTATTATCAATGTACAAAGATTATTCAATAATGGAGACACTTTTATGCATTCACATTAAAAAGTGCAGAATGGTTTCAGAAACAAGTCATCACAAAAAGAAACAATTAGGGATCCATTCTGCAATTTGTGAGGAAATAATGTGCCCAATTGCCCTATGGAGATTTTAAAAGAAGGATCTTAATTGGGTTTCTATAGCCCATTTAAAGTTGCTTTGGTGAATATAACTCAATCAAACTCTTCATCAATTTCAAAAAACATTCCATTTAGATTCAATGGAATCAGATGAAAAATTGTCTCTTTAAAATAGGAATAGGCATAGCCTAGGACTTGTATTTCCAGAAGAGGAAGAAACAATTTCTCAACCTAAATTATCTTCCTTCTTAATTAATATTTTTAAAAAAAACAGTCAAATTCAAACATTTATAAGAGAGGGGATCTATTTCTTCGATCACTAATAGGGATATCATATTCAAGAACAAAATTACTTCAAAGGTTTTAATAATATTATATCCCTCTATCAAATCTGAAAAAATTGTTGGAGGCCTTTTTTTTATTCCCAGACATTGTAGTGAAAAAAGGTTTTAGATGTAGACGGACATTTTTATTCCACCAATTGGGATCTTGTTATAAATGAAAATAAAATGTCTTCTTAATTTTATTTCTGTAGATACCAAATTTTAACAGTTCAATCAACTGACGTCGATATTGTATGTAAAACAGAATTGGCGCCTCTGTTTTCCATAAGATAGTGGTATCAGAGTGGAATTTGTGTTTTTTTTTAAAACAGCCCAACTCAATGGCACCTTCCACGCATGAATCTCAGGATCAAGGAAGAGGCTCTATCCCAATTAAGTTTTTGAGCCGTTAAGAAAAGATTAATGCATCAATCCTCATAATCCCTGTTATCTATCAACATACCAAATTTCGATTAATTATGTTTCCACCACTACAAATTAAATTTATAAAAAAGTTGAAAAATGTTTTTGGAATATGATACAAAGCACAGAGAATAAAAAATATTTCCCACCTTGAGACCCTTTATTTTTTCTGCTCCGAGAGTATAGCGGAGAATTTCAAAATTCGCAAAAAAAAAAGAATAAAAAAGGTGAAATTGGACAGCCTTGAAATACACCTTGACATTTCAATAGGCCTTACTCAGATTGCCCATTGTTAATATAACTTTTCCTATTATTATAGATGTTGTGGACCCATCGAATAAAGTATTCGCCCAAATAAAACGCTTAAAGCTTCAAAAAAAAAAGAAATCAGTCACGCTGTCAAAAGATTTTTGCAATGTCAAGTACGACAATTGATCCTGGAATATCCATTAAAAATCTTGTAAATTTCAATCAAATCAAATGATCGTCTGATATTATTACAAATGTACGCCCTCTTCTGAACACATAAGATCTTTAAGAAGTTTTTATCGATTTAGCCATTGTTTGGCTATTATAAGTGTATAATCGGTTGTCAACGAGAGAAACTGGGGACGATGAATTCTTTGTTCAAATAATAAATCTTTATCTGTTTTGGAAGGAGAGTAATTACCCCATTTCTCTGAGAAGAAAGAGATAATAGCCCCTCATTAAATGAAAAATTAAATGAATTATCAATAAATCAGAAATATCGTTAACAAAACACAATATAAACTCATCCACTGGGAGACCGTCAAGCCCTCGGGATTATATTAAGACTCATTGATTTTAAGTTTTCCAGGAGTTCAGAATTTTTGATATAGGCCTATTGAGAATCCCTTTGCAGTTATCAGATAATTGAGGAATTTCAAGCTTGTCCAAAAATTGAAAAGCTGCTTGCCTCGGTCTCACCAGAGATGTGTTTGTATATAGTATAAATGGTGGCAAACAATCACGAAGCTCATTAAAATTTTCCAGGGTCAGTATCAAGAGAACCTCGCTTGCTTCAGGGTTGCGAATTATTTTTCTTTTCGGAGGCACGCTTTCTCTAGATTGAGAAGTACCGGGAGCTTGTTTCCCCTTGGTCTGCCATTCTATTCTGGATTTACAATTAGACCTGCAGTCTCTTGATCTAAATTGCATTCAATTCAGCTTCATAACCGCTCATATTGATTTCAACAACAAGAATAAATATTACATTCATCATTATGATCTGAAATATTTGTTAACTCTCAATCTTAAAAAGGAGATAGGACTTAGTCTTATTATGCTCCCTTTTCTTCCTCAATACAATGGTCGATTACAATGGCCGGTGATAGTGCACTCTTAAAGAATCCCAAAAACATTGGGATTAGCAGGAGATGCTATGAATTCCTTTAAGTCATTGATTTGGAACTTATAAAAATATAGATAAAAATATTTTTTTGTTTAGTTTAAGAGACAATTACAACTTACAATAGACCCCGACCACTGTTGCTAATATGGTGAGAGTGTAGAGATTTTCAAAGTTAACCATTGAGTGATCAGAGTTAATACCTGGTATAATATGGAAATCCTTTGACATCATGGATAAAGATATATAAATCAAGTCTTGAGAGCACAACAGGTTTTTTGATGCCTAGTATACATCTTGAATATTTGGGGTTCACTACGCCAAATGTCTATCAAATTAAATTCCTCCGAGAGAGCAACAAATGTGTTCTTGGAATTGATATTGGAATGACTAGGCAATGTTCCCTGATAATCATTGGGACCAATAGCTATGTTTAAATCCCCGGCAATCACTAAATGAGAAGCGGAAACGTTGTCCAATTTAGAAAAAGACATCGAGAAAAAAATTCAGGCGTATCCTTATTAGGAGCATAAATATTGAGCAAAATACGAGGGTCTATAATATTAATAACCTATACCTAAGGTGTCAAACCTCTTCTGTAGTTGGGGATGAACCCGGGGATGAACGATGATGTTTGACCCAGGTTCGTGCTCCTGCTCGATGCCACACCAGCGGTCGAATTGGGACGAATTACAATTTCATACGGCCTTGCACACTTCCGTTAGTGTATGGAGGAGGGGGTGTGTTAACCATGCACCCCCCTTCAGAAGAGAAGTACCAACATGCCTAACACAACACAGGAACATTACAGACACTTGATTTTGGTACCAATAGATAGCTATGGTCCTCCTCTTTCCATTGATACCAAAATGAGTACCAACATTCCTAGCATTACGTCACAATGACGTCATAAAGTTCGCATGTCAGCAAAACTGCCATTTCCATATACACACACACAGTGAAAAATTCAATTTTTCGCCAAAAAGGTTAGGAAAATCAGATTTTCATGCGGTTTTTGACTCTACTTGATGGGAAACTACTAGTTTTATATAATGACAGCATTTTAGAGCTATAATAAGGTGTTCGAGTCGCTAAAATTGCGAAATATCAATTTTCCACCCTATATTCAGTATTTTCGTACTTTCCTCAACATATGACGTCATGGTGACGTCATAATGGGATGTTTGTACTTATTTTGGTACCAATGGAAAGAAGAAACTCTAAGCTATCCGTTGGTACCAAATTTATAGGAATCGGGTGTTTAATAACGAAAATCACAGGGGGGTGGTAACCACCCCCCTCCCTTCGGGAGTTTTGTTACAAAAAATGGCTCAGGTAGACGAGGGTTAACGATATACTTTTTCAGATTCATATTTTTTTGTAATTGTGTAACTTTTGAATACGCATCTTTCATGAAAATATATTAAAATCGATTACCCCGTTAATTAGGTAATTAGGTTGGGTCCCTAGAACCCCCCCCCCCCCGGTCCACCAACGGGAGTGTCAGTAAAATATATTTATTAAAACAAGTAATTAAGAATATTTTTCTGTTTAAGTATTTATATATTCATGTAATTAAACAATAAACAATAATATAAAATTCAGTTAACCCTTTATATGCTGATAGCGATCACTTGATTTTGACATATCTCCATCACGTCACTGTACAAACCAATGGGAAAGTTACACGGGAGAAAATATTACCTACCAAAAATGACCTATTAAAAATGACATCATTTGTTCTTTATAGGATGGACCTTTGGGAACACATTTTAACAACTTTTCATTGCACATTGATGTAGTTGTGGAAACGAGCCGTGTTGAATTGGCGTCCCTTTTTTTCCGAATTGAAAATAATGTTTGCTCCTAATTGGAAGGTATCTTTTTTCTCCTGGATTTTATTATTAATAATCAGAATATCAGTTACAGAAACATACTCCAATACCCGATCAAAAAATATACCGCTACATAAAAAATGTTTTTATGTATTTCCATTATTCTACAAATTCATGTTCTATAGTAAGTTTTTCGTACTGAAAAGAGAGAATGTTCCATAATACTTATGCAAAACGGTCTTTAAAATCTACAGCATTAAGAATTTTCCTCATAAGGCGAACAATGATAGATAACCTTTTTGCTAAGAGCAATTACCACCCAGAAATTATTTCTAGTTTGTTTCTATATATTTCAATTCCAAATATCCTTAAACGTTATGGCATGAAACAAATAAATGAGTTCAACGTTTCAACTCGTTTTCACAAAAAGTGACACTGTTAAAAAATGTTCCTAATTTACCAACTTTACCTTTAAATTACGTAAACCCAAATGATTCAAAATCTTACGATTTATTACCTAACCTAACATAAAAAATACAATTTGGAAGCAGGAAGAAAAAGGTAACAAACGTGGTTAGAAAATAAACTACACATTGGAAAAAGGTAGTATTTCTACGCTAATCGTTATGAATTTTCCGTAATGATACGTTCTTTTGTAAATACCTTATTTTTAGTGTAAGAATATGAACATAAAAATCGTTTTACCTAAAAACTATTGTTAGAACTCGATTTCCTCCTTTGGTATTATATTTAGTTTTAATTTGAAAAAAAGTAGTACACACATATATGTTTAATTTTAGCATCTGTATTCGAAAAGTCATGTGTGTAGGGATAAGGTTTGGGACTGGTAATTTAAGCCCTGTTCGAATATATGTAATTCCCCATTTATATGATTAAGTAAATATGATGATTAGTAGTAATTGTGCAATTAGAATGGTATATTAACCATATAAAAACAAATATATAAAACTGTTCAAATTTTTATTCACGTTTTTCCTTTGTATTGCTGTTTTATCAAAAGTGTTTGCCTGAAATATAAGTTTTTACACCGGAGACGAAGTTTATATATTCGTCTCCAGTTTACACCCCACGTGGCGGCGTCCCGGTATAAATAAACGTTTGTTGGTGCAATATACCTACAACGTGAAAATTTGGTCAGAGGATTGTAAAAACTTTTAATCTTAATATTGTTTAACAAGTCAAAAACCAACAATAGTTGAAGATGAGATTGTACGCCGGTATTTTACGTTCCCTGCAATGGTTTCGTATTATTGGTACGGTCCAGTTATTTTACGTTTCTGCCACGTTGTGAGTTCCCCAGCTGCCAGTCAAATCCCTGTTTTTAAAGTTATTTTTAACAGTGTACATAATTCGTGGCAAGATACGGTGCGCACACAACGGTATTGTAACCACCTCAAATCTACATCTTGTGAACATTTGAAAGGAAATTTAAAAAATTTCCAAGTGTTTACCTCATAATGAGTATCAAATTCTGTTCCCCATCTTATACAGATATTCGTATTTCTCAATTTGCAGTAAAACATGACTTCATAAAACCTTGTACACCCTTTCTTTCTTTACATGTCGTTGAAGATGAAATGGTTATCATAGGCCTTGTTACAAATATTGTTTATCAAAACAACCTTTCCACTCCAGTTTTCTCATTAAACCATAAATTTCTATAAAATTCGTTTATCATAATATTGTAATTTTCACAAACTTCTTCATACGTAATAAAAGTACCGTTTTCTGCATGAAATCATTACTACATTTTCCCCCATTTCTTCCCGTGTTCTGTAATGTATTAGGATTATTGGGCCGACTTTAATCAACAGATTGTTCAATATGCATGACTGAGGAAATCTTTTTGAGTTACAGATAAAATGCCTTGAGTAATTTATCCAATCTTCAAAACATCTTTCCAAATCTCGTTTTGTACATTTTGAAATAAGATGAACATTTCCAGTATCTAAACCGTATTAAAATCGTTTGGAACAATTGCGATAGTCTTCTATCCACTATTTTAGAAAACTCACATGAGAGCCAAAATCTACCATTTTGATTCCTCCATTCAGATCTCGATTAAGATATGCCGTGCAATTTGTCTTGTTTGTTAATTGTACTTGGAGATAATTCATCATGGGATTTGGGAGTGATAAAACAATATGAGTAAATTTGGGGAGCAGAATTGATTTTACAACTGTTTTTTTTACTACATCGAGAGTTTTTTGTCCCCGCCGAACGCGTTCGGAATGAAGCAAACGTGATAAAAATGTTTAAACCACGTCGTATACGAATATCTGGAGTTCCGTAAAAGGGCGGGACAATCAATGATTGTAAACTTGGTGGAAAAGAGCGGGGTTGATGAGTTCTCGACTGGATTAGATTGTGGGCCAGTAAAATATGTTAATTAAGTATATATTTGCATAGATTCCGATAAATTTCCGCAAAGCCTGTGTACAATTTTTCTGGAGTTCCGTCCGTCTTATAATGTGTACCTTGGTGGAAGGAAGCGGTTTGAAGAGTTCTCGACCTGATTAATTTTGGTCGTATTTCGGGCAATTGTGTATGCAAATGAAGCTAATTAATAGTCAAAAATAAGCGTAATTTTTTTTTTCTATATTTTGAAACCTTACATCGGATACTCACATTTCCTTCCTGCGCTGCTGAGCCTATCAGGGGCAAACACATTTTTTTTTTGCAATTTGAAAGTGTTATTTATGGTGGGGTTGGGGTGTTGGGGTATTAAAGGAGGGGGTTGGTTGTTGCAGGGCTTTGGTGTTTGCGAGGTTTGGGGGGGGGGTTGTTGTGGGGTGTTGGGAGTTGTGGGGTGTTGGGGAGGGGTTGGTGTTACATGGTGTTGGTGATTGTTGGTGTTGTTGTTTGCGGGGTGTTTGGGGAGGGGGTGGGGTTTTTTGGCGTGCGGGGTGTTGGGAGGGGTGGATTGTTTTTGGGTTTTGGGAGAGGGTGGGGGTGTTGTAAATTTTGATTTATTCGCAATCTCGAATTTGGTGTGGACATATTTTCGCACCGCGTAATTACAAGTTCGCCTTGTTGGTAATTTCATTAAGATTTACCGAAAAGGTAATTCCTTCAACTAATCACCTTCAACTAATAATTTGACCAACTTTGATAAAATTCTGGGCACCTTTTTTTCCGTTGTTTGCAGTTATTTGAAAAAAAAGTGAAATTGTATCAGTGATGAAAAATATCTTTGATGATGAAATTTAACTTGAAACTTTTTTATTATATCTTACTTTCTTGATTATCAAAAATTTATATCAAGAATTATACCGATTTTTTTAAATATTTTAAAACTAAATACCCTCTTTCTTGGTTACTCCTTCATAGAATTTATGCACGAAATACTCCACACATAGACATGTATAAAGTTGAATTGGGTTTACAGCTTTATTTCGCGTAGGCTTGGTTGATTTCTTGCATCCAAGTTTTGCACAGACATACCCTATCTTGACAACTTTATCCTTGGTATTGTTGTTTATCACGATCGCGATATTCGCGAACATAACATACTTGACAGCTATTTTTGGACATACCTGCACTGTTTCGAATGGAAGGAATTCAGGGAGTAAAAAATTTAGCTTAACAATGCAAAGTTATTAACACCTACATGTTAAAAACATGGTGATAGAATTGCATCACTTGGCTTTAGTAAATTGACACCACAATACACCAGTTTTTGGGAAATTTTCAAATCAACCATGAGGTATTTGATCCCACAAAATCTTATTCTTGACACTTAAAAAAATCCGATATTTAATTTTCTTTTAACAACCCACCAATAATAAGTGCTAGTAACTTTTAAGTATAGCGACTTTTATAAGAGATACAATGAGTGAACTCTGTAAACCACTCCAAAATGTTAGTTAGAGGAGCAAAATTCCACTCCAGTGAAAATCACTGAAAAAATGAATTTGTTCAAATCAATAAAAGGTAAGCTATTATAATGGCCTTTTGTGTATGATGGTGTGATAAAAACGGTTGGAAAACTTGATTGTAATGTAACAAGTTTTAGTTTGAAGGAGTTTGCTTTTTTACTAAATGATCCCTTTGGGGTAAGTTGGGCAACTGGGCATGGGTGAGTGAGTGAGCATATGAAAATGCGCACAATTTCCCAAAAAAAAATTCAAGTTAGAATCACATCAAAAATATTTATTTTAATTTTAGGACCATTGCTCACATATCAAACCCTTTTGGGGGAGAGGGGCTGTAAAAAAATATGCAAAAAAGGCAAAATTTGATTCCTGCTATGACACATATTGTGCATTCCTATGGATGACTCAACTTAACCCATCAAATTGAATGACGGGGATTGCGGATTTGGACTTTCCAAAGTAGGGGGCATTCCCGCTGAGGAAAAAAAAGGGGTCATTTGGTGAGCAGGATGCAAAAAACTTGGGGTCAATCACTGAGCCTCTCACATTTGGAAAAAAGGGGGGGTCATTCTCGGGCAAATTCTAACCATTCAAACCCATTTTATTGATTATAACATCAAAAGGGGCTTTCTGTGAGAGCATGAAATAGAAATAAGGGGGGCATTCGGGGTGACATTTGAGTAAAATGGGAATGGCATCAACTGAGAGGACAAAAAGGGGGTCTTTCAGTGACAGCGTAAAAAGAAAAAGGGGGTCTTTCATTGCAGCAGGTTTTAAAAAATGGGGTTTTCATTGGTAGCAGGTTTAAAAAAGGGGATCAATTAGTGTCGCACCTCCCCGTCCGTCACATTTTTAGGAAGTGCACCCGGGGGGGGGGCAAATCAAATTTTTTTTCAGGTAGGATGTGCGGCCCCGATTTCCGAACTTGGGGCTTGTGAAACGGAATGTTGGGGCTCCGAAAGTAGGGGCTTGGGAACTAAAGTTTGAGAGATTTGCAGGCTCTTGGGAGCTGAAATTTGGCGAAAATTCAGCTCGGAGTGGCCCGTTCTGAGGCCAAAATTTTCTGAAAAGGGGAAACTGAAATTATGCTCAACTGGCGGAGTCTTGAGAACTGCTGGAGAGATGCGAAAAAGGGGTCTTAAGGGGCTCTTACATACCCGTACCTCTTCCAATGTCAGTCCCCCCCCCCCCGAGGGGAAGGCTTCTTCATATTCTCGAATGCATTATTGGATGGTTCAAAACACCCCCTGGACAAAATGCATCTTAATCAGGAGTTGATTAATTTCAAGTGAGAAACTCTTTCAATCAAGGCAGTGCGAGTCCTGCGATACTGATTATGTCAGTGTGTAAAAACATTCCAAACCTCGAGGTGTACATAATGTCAAACGTCTTGACGTGATCGTGCTAGAACCCCGGCCGGGGCTACAGCTAACAACATCACTCTTGAGAAAACTGAGTCACCCTTTGGGACGTCTCCCCTGATTCCGTATAAATTGAAGTAATTATTAAACACGTTATCTAACCGTAAGACTTGTCTGCACAACTTGATTGAAACGAACATGTTGTAGTACCTCACCAGGTATGCCAGAAAGGTAGCCGGTTAGACTAGCTTAGAAGTTATTTAAAAGCCGGAGTAAAAGGAACATTTTTTTAGCTATTTTACATTGTTCAGCCCGGGGTTCAAGCAAACTAAATCAAGCAATCGCCACTTCGCATTAACGTTGTAGGCCTATATTAATAACGTGTTAGGAGTTTGAATCCTACCCCAGATTCTACAGTTTATGTTCATACGTATTCCAACACTCCTAATAATATCTCGCACACTGCCATTGCATACTGATGTTAGGTTCCACTCCAGATGGCAACTACATTATTCCATGGCTGGGGGCAAAAAAATAAAGTGCAATGCAATTTCCTGGAAAATGTTGAGGAACATTATTAACAACCAACAGCTTTGATCATACCAAGTTTTACTTTACATTCATGAACCATTCTATTTATATATCATTTCCCGACAAGAGTGAGGAATATGTCAAGGCCGAGGTCTTTAATTGTGCTAACAAGGTCTAAAACAGTCCCATTCATTTTACAATCATATCTGCATCTGGTAATTGTATAATTTTGACATTTTAAAGGGTGGAATAAAGGGCCCCCATTTGCTCCAGTTTATAGAGAGCATCTACAGCCTTCTCAAAAAAAAGTGGTATCAATAAGAAAAAAATTGATAATATAAATTTAAAAAAGTCATTCTTTCTTGGCAGAATTTAAAGAACAAAGACCAGGCTTCCAATGGTGTTTGTTTTCATCTTATTTGCTTTGTCACTCCAGAGATATATCATTTACTGCGAACAACCAAAATCAATTTTGGGCAGAGTTTGTTTCGCGCAGTTTGCCATGCTGTCATTTGAAGCTCACAAAAGATGGCAACTTGACAAAAGAAACAAAATACCGATAAAGTAAACAAAGGCAGTCTAGTTTTATCGACAACAAGTTTTAATATCAACATATTCAGTTCAATGATAAATAATCTTCTTTTCATAAATAATAACAATAGAAATATTTTATTTCAACGATCATTAGTGGAGCTTTGAATTTATTACAAATTGGTATCTGTTAAAATCATGCCAGAGGAATGTAATTGCAACCAAAATAACACTCCAATCCAAAGAAATGGTTTTTAAATATTGCACAATCTTTGTGCCATTTACTAATTGTTGAAGTCAATAAAAATTTGAAATTTGGAAGCAAAGTATCAAGGTGTATGGTGGTTGGTAGTATTTGCGTTTCACGATACCTACAAACCATAAAAACTCTCTCCCCCAGGTTGCTGTACAGTCATGGTTTTCTTTTCTAACACATGTATGTCGAATGTTAATCACTTTGATCGTAAAACCAGAACTTACGATCATAACTTCCTCCCACTATTACGTATTGTTTTCGTATCTTTTAAGTTTCTTCCTTTATGAAGGTAATCCCTTTTTTATAATTTCATATCTGTTCAATGTGAATAACTTATGTATAACTAATTCTTTAAACCGTTTTCACTAACAGAAGTTGCACAACTCGATTTTGGGTGTTCCGCCAGGTAAACTGGAGCGTTTCTCTCGCTTGAAAACAAAAATACTGGGAAAAGCCTGATCTTTTTCTCTTTTAATATGATGTACAGAGCGACTTACTTATGTTTGAATATATAATTTAAACAAATCGGGTTTTTTATTGTTACCATGTTTTTTGAGACAGGCTGTATGTCTACTTGCATGAGTTCACAATTATACACATCATAATAGTCCTTATAACCGGGGATCATCTGCAAAAAGAACTAAAATAGAGTTCTGGGCAACAGCACTGGCATTGGCCCCAAAAACAAAAAATGTTTTTGGGAACCTTGAGGCACACCTGACATCACATGTAAGCAATCACAGTATCCCCATCAATTACACAACCTCTGTTTCCTTCCAGTTAAATAAGTCGAAAAAAAAAAAAACCATTACTAAGTTCAGAGTGAATCCCAATTGACTGCAGTTTGGTGATAATGTGTGACAACATTATCAAAGGCCTAGAAAATCTCGGTATATCAATGTCCGACTTCCCAGAATTGTCCACTAACTTCATGAAAGACTATCAAAGCTGGGTACAACTGATGTGGTTTATTTGTAAACCAATTTCAAAAAATGCCTTTCATCACTTTCCTACAATACATAATTAATAACACTGTCTATATTCCATGTGAAAATACAGGCATTACTTACTTCCGGTCTGTAATTTCTAATACGGGGTACCATCAAATTCTGACTTGAGATAAAGAAAACGTTTCCCTGCAAATGTCCTAGATTTATAAAGTGTAATATTGTGCACCTTGACCTGCATATTTTTGACCTCAAGCCCCAACAATATCTTTGTTTATTATGTACGGTAAACCACAATCAGCTTGTTATATTGTAGATTTTGAGACCCCATCGCTGTATGTCTATTTGCGTGAGACTACTGACAAATTTCTCCATACTTCAT
>JAMKCH010013374.1:0-26487 GCA_023653785.1 Ophioderma brevispina | reverse complement strand
CCTTTTTACGTTTTTGGTCACCGCATTATATCCACCTTTGAATACAAGTGGCCCCCCGGGTGTATTACACATATAATCACCACCATACCTTATGCTTGGTTTATCGGCTATGATTCGTCCTAGACGGATGTTGAAAATTGATAGAGATTTGGGCAATGGTGCAGAAAAAAGCATTTGCAGTTTTCATGTTTTCCAAAAATGTGTTTTTCAGATATTTCAAATTTTAAGAGTTCAATTTCCATAGACTTTGTACAGGGGGGATTGGGCACTGTGCCAAATGGATAAAATATGGGCAAATTGCTGGGAAAAACTTTATTTTTTTCTGAAGTGTAGATTATTCTTTTAAGGGTGGTTTTCATTTTATTCGGTTCAAAAATATTGTTTGAAGAATAAGTTTTTCGTCTCTTGGAATGCTAGCCAAGACCCAAATTCGTAGTGTTTAGGTAATGTCAATTACTATTCGTCAATAATTAAATGATTTTTTTTCTAGGAAATACTGAAATGCCAATTATTTTTAGAAAGAACTACACATTCAATCTTTTCAAAATAAGGTGTCACATGAAAGTAGAATCAAATAGAGAAAATTCTCATTAATTTGAAGTTGTATATTTTAAATATAGTGTTTTTATTTTTCTTTAAAAAAATCTAATTGAAGAACTAATTTTATACCAAAAGTAAACACATTATTTGAAAAAATCCAATGAGAGAATGTAGAGATATTTGGTAAAAAAATAACTCCTGAAGTTTGAATACCATAGGACCTTCCCTCTGAATAGAAATAAGTTTTACTCAAAAAAATAAGAAATTTAGAAAAGAAGAGAAAGCATATACGAAATTAAAAAACCTAGCTGCTTGAAATTTGGGAAAGACGGCATTGGAAGTTATTCTTTTAGGAAAAACCAAATTTTCACGAATTGAGTGAATTCTGAATTTGAATCATTAATCTTTCTGTTGTGCAAATGAGAGGGAAGCAGAGAAGTGAAAAATTCTTTTTGCTGTTTAAATAACGCCACATGTGCACCAACAAATCTGGGGAAAAAATAAATGGAAGCATAAAAATGTACCGAATTTTTATCAGGAGCACTAGATGTTAACAAGAACTGGAAACTGAACGAAGTACACCAGAGGCAGTGTTTCACAACTCCGTTTTACACTCCCAATGGGCTAGGCTTACTTTTGAATCTAAAAAAAGTGCTCTCAAAGTGCTTTTTCGGCAGGTCTCATAGAAACCAATGGGTAATGTGTTGTTCGATTTTTGTCTATAGTGTTCTCTACTTAATATGATGTGCATGACACTTTACACAGACTTCAAGTACTGTGGGAAACAAAACTTGCGGTTTTGACGCTAGACACGAACAATGACATAGTGCAATGCCATATTCAATACTGCCCTAATATGATGGTTAACCATTATTGTCAGGTTTTTTTTTATCTTGGGAATGAAATGATTTGAGGGCTCAAATTTCAGAATGACAATGTGAAAAATACGACCTTTCATCTGATATCAAAATCGATACGACTGCCGGGTAAATCAGGAAGGGGTCCAAAGGCGATCAGAACACACACCTTTAAGGTAAACAATTTGGGCTACTTTTTGCTCTCCAGTGCTGGCATCTAACACTGACCAGAGGCTTTGCCTAAACAGACAATTGCTCCTCCCAATGTTAGAGTACTCTCTGAAATATGTGTTCACAGGCAAACAGAATACCCGATGTTTTTTGAAACCATGCTTAACAGAACAAGATAACATAAAAATCAGGTGTAATTTTGAATTTACTAAAAGAATTGTCTGTACTTAACCCAGATTTGCACCATGAATTTTAAAAGCAAGTGTAATTTGGTGAGATCCATATTTCATGCTCCAAAAACTACGCTGATTTCATGCAGTGTTAAACCGTGTGTGAGCGGAGGAGCTGGTTTGCATTCAGAGCGACACCGGGCTTGTAAATAGCTGCATAACTTGTAAATGAGTCTGAATCATAAACCGGCACACAAGCACTTTCAGAATTGTGCCCACTGTCCAACACAGGACCATTAAATTCTGTATCAGGTGGTTGATCCCGTGGTCCGATGGGTTGCATCTGGTTCAGTGAGGTGTGATTTTGTGTAGTGAGGCCCCCTTTTTTGCAGACATTAAAGAGGGTGCTAGCGTAGAAAAAATATGGAACGAAAGAATCCATATACCACAATCATTTCATTTAGAGGACCCACAGAGGTTTTCTGAGGAACAAATTTCTCTACATTTCCTGCACTTGATTGGTTGTAGAACTTCTACCAAGAACATTTTCGCAATGTTTATTTTACCTGGACGGATAAACACAAGCGTCTGTGGACCTGTTGGACTCAAAGAACATTGTCCCTCGTTCATGATGCATAATGGTCAAAGTATGTTTTCGAACCTCCGCATAGCTTATTGCCTTACATGAGGTGTGCTTATCTCCTGTTCAAAGAAAAGAAAACCAAAAACCAGGTTTTGAACTCATCTGTCATCCATCCTAATTGGCCCTATAGGGACGCTTGCTTTGTTTTCTGTCATGCTTGACAGAAAGTCCTAAATGTTGTAAGACAATGTTTTGTTTTAATACATTGTAAGCACTAAATATGCAAACAACACAGTTTTGCAATTGTGCAACAACACAAGGATTGACCCGTACATGCCAGTATTGTGGTGGGCTAGGTACGCCGAAGCCAAAAGCCCGTACATATATACAAACAATGTCAGTATGCATTAGAAAGAAAGTTGCAATAAAAATTTTTGCTCACTATGTCCATCATATAGTGGACTGACCAGCAAGTTACCATCTGGTCGCCCACTAAAGTACTGAAAGAACTAGCTTACAGTACTACCCAATAACCACATTTGAACTAGACTGACCCAAGTGAAGAGCAATCGTGGTTCCCCAAGCCAATAAGTCTGTGGAGGGCTTTTACAAGCAAGGTGACATTAGATGTTATAAAAGTGGCTGGAGACCCCGCCCCGCCCCACCCCGCCCCACCCCGCCCCACCCCGCCCCACCCCGCCCCTCACATATGCCCCAACCTGAACCAGGAGATGATTCAGAATCCCAGAGGCACAGCCCAGCCGAGGCACCTCCTCGCACAGCATCCCAGGTGTTTCAAACCATCCCGGACCGGACTCTGAGTACCTTAAAACAATTGGTGGGTGGGTTGGTATTTTTTTCCACCCAATTTATCCCTTATGCACCCTAACCATAGTGAGGAAATTAGTGGGCAGTGCCACCACTAATGCGGGAATCCAAGCGAAGCACTGTTTGGCTGTGGGGATCCGCGCCAGATTTGCAAAGCTCCACGTGGTCCCACCCGACAATCTGAGGGTACCAGCCCCCATATTGCCAATGTAAACAAAATTAAAGCTATAAAATTTTCAAATTAAAAAGGGTTTTTATCTTCTGCATTTATGGTTTAAAAAGTATGTTTAACATGATCTTAGATGCCACTTTTCAGCCAAGTGGGACTTTGCACTTACTTTATTCATCTGTTAATTAAATGAAAATTTGTTCATGATTACAATTATTTTAACTTTCAGCACTTGCCTTACTGCACCGTTGCATTTTTTGGTAGAAAGCATTTTTGGCATAATTATATTATACCATTCGCGCCTACTCTGTATCATGTTGCTTTACATTAACAGAAGAAAGGACATAATATTAGATTAGGTGCAAGGGTACAATTAATTATGCGTATTTTGATTGTTCCATGATTGTACATTTACTGGAAAATTTAGCCCAGTACAATACTCATACTAAAGTGAACTCGATTAATTTCAATTTCTTTCAGCTCAGGACAATCATGCTAGGGATGGCACCCACTTTATATTTCAATACAGTGATCACATATGAATTACCAAATGGTGCACCACTTTTTCACAAAAGTGAAATGACATCACTCAGGTTCTGTGTGGCCAATGGCACTGTTAAAACAACAGCTCACTAACCGAACTGAGTTGAGCTGGCTAATTATTCCGGTATATGGTAACCTACCCAAATTCTCGAAATGTCTGAGCTGCTTAGGTTAGTGAAAATTGTTTGAAATTGTGATGGTCAAAATGTTTAATGCTAGATACTGATCATGATTCTAGGTTGGTTAAGATTTATTGCGGACACGGTTGAATTCTCAACACTAGTTGAAATAATATGTATATCATGTTTTTAAGAGTTAAAACAATCAAAACCCACCCGAACCAGGGCCATCGCACGATTCATTACCGTGCATAGGATATGTATACCACGTACGTTGAGATATGCTGAACATGTTGATGCATTTTATGGCAAAGGGTCGTGGCAGGCAACGGCAAATACGGGTGGTCCTTCTTACCAAGTACCTGGCCCTGAGTCCTTAACAACATTTCACCGTCGTATCAAATCCGGGATATTACACACATTGTGGTGGGAGTGTGATGAATATAACCAAGCTATGCGGGCAGTCGGCACTTCCCGATCAGAGTGACCCACAAATTGCGTGAGGAAGAATAAAAATTAATTATAATTGTATTTTTCATTAAAAAATAGAAATAGTGGTGAGGTTCAGGGAACTTTTATGAATGCCTAAATATCAAAAAAGTACTCCATACAAAGATGTGAATGCTATAAAAACAATAGTTTTAGTTAAGTGTTGTTGGATGTATTGCAAGTTGCTATTTCGCCATGTACAGGAACAGGACTTGGCCTGAATTCCTCATTGATATGTACACGTGAAAATCATTGCCATAAGTGATGAGATATTATTTAATGTGCATTATGATTTGCCTGAAAGTAGGAGAGTAGAGTTGGCCGACAGTGAATCATCGTACCTACCCACCCAAATTCTATAAACTAGTGGTCCCATTGGGTTTGCGAAAAAGTTGGCCTTTTCTAGTTGGGTAGGTACGCATACAGGAATTATTAGCCAGCGTGACCCCGTACGCCTCAACTAACTTGACCAAAAGATCTATATGTTAATACCGTGGTCGGTCTGTCTATCTGTCTGACCAGGTCTATTTTCTCAGAGACGGAGGTGGGTACCTGACCGAAGAAGACCGAGTTGTATTGGTTAGTGGATCAAGGTCATCGGGGTCATTCAACGTCAAAGGATGTCAAAATGGGGGTAAACGTGGGTATTGAACATGAAATTTGGTGGGGTCAATTGTTAAGGCCGGGGGTCATTCAAGACAGGGGATCACGAACCCAGGTGATCACAAAAATATTACAATATTACCCCTCTAGCTATGCCAATGGTAGGGGCTGGTGCAAAGTATTACATGAAGTACATTACAAGATGGACAACAGCAAGGCTGTTGTAAGTGAATGTGTTTGGATAAAGTTTGAATTATAAACACATTATCATTTATCTTTTTTTCAAAATGGTAATGTTGTCATGGTGCACTAAATTTTTAGTTTGATAGAATTTATGTCTTTTTTACATTGCCATAAAGTTGATCATTTCGCATATGAAATTTAATAATTAACATTCATCTATTATGTGATCATGCAGGTTCCTTGAACCACACATTTACATAAATAAAGAAATGAGCACATCTTTGTCTTGAAATTAATCATGAAATATCTGGATGACTACTGGGGATGTGCTAATCTAGGCGTCAATAAAGGGCAAGATGTAAATTGGAAAAATGCATGAGAAAAACAACCACCATACAACCAATAATCAATTAATCAATCTCGGCAGATGCTTTTGGGGTGTTTCAGCATGTGTCAACTGTATCCACGTAGCCGCAGATATTATCCATATTCTTGTCCCTGTCTTCAACACTTTTCCACGATGTCACAGATTCTTCAAATTAACATGGTGGAGATGTACACACCTGGTTTTTGGGAAAAAGGGAGGAATCCCATCCATGTAGCAATATGTTTTGGTCATTGTTTACGGGGAAATTTAGTACGGGCCACAGGATGTTATTTTTGACAGGAAAGTCCATATCTCTGTATTGCGTTTCTTCATCACCGAGTTACAGGCAGGTACGATGCCCGGCTTGCAGATGGCATGTGCGTGGGTAGGAGCTAATGAGCGTGCTTGTCAAGAAATTCACCATGCTCTATATTTGTATTTCTCAAGGTTTTAGAATTTACCAATTTAGATTTATCACTTGATACATGGTGCACTCGTGTATAGAGCGTGATAATAACAATAGCAATACTGAAAAAAAGTAGCAAATGCTGTAAGTAAACAACTCTTAAATCGTAAATTGAATTTATGTTTAGACAAAGTACTACAAAAATATAGGTCGGGAAATAAATTGCATGTAAGGTGTGATGGATGGGTGAAGGAGATGTCTAAAGAGGCATTATGGGAGGTATTCAGCTTGGCTAATTCCAGTTTAAATGAGCAATCAAATTCGTGGCGAAATTTTGAAATGACAGGATAAACAGTGGCATACCGACTTGGGCAGGGGGAAATTTTCACACTCTGGCTCAAAGCGGGACAAAATGGACCAATCTGTGCATTTTCTCTCTCTTTTTGGGAAAATTTTGACAAATTTTAGCCTAAAATTTGGCCAAATTAATGAAAGGGGTCATTTTCACACACATTTGATCCCATTCAGAATTTGTTGGAGGAAATTACCAGGATACATTGTTTGCACACTTGGCGGGATGACTTGGGAATTTTGCCCCCTCTGAATCAATTGTTTGGTATGCCACTGGGGATAAACAAAATATGATGGCAATAAACTATAAAAGGTTGAATGCAAATCCACATGAATTTGACCAAGGGAGGGGTGTGCAAATGTGATATTTAGAATAAGTAGGAAAGTAGACATATGAATGAGGGTTCTTTTGCCCTCAAAAGTAGATTTTTAGGTGTGTTATTGTCCCAGCGAGCAAATATAATTGAAAACCACTGAGTTAGAGTAATACATACTGCATTGCTCAGTCTCAATACAGAGGTATAGGCAACAACATCTTGTGGCATTGAAGGACATACAAAAGAAGAGTATTTCAAAATAGGAGTTGTCATTTAAGATTACATGATCAGTTTGTTCCTTAGATGATGGATTTTTAAAGACCAGGTTTATTTTCAAGATGCAAATGAAGGCATTTTGTATGTTAACCCTTTAGACGATGAAAAAACCCGTTTTACGGGCCCAACTGGCCCTGAGTTTTCAGTTTTGCGGAATTTTTTTTTAGTTTTCCAAAAATCGTGTAAAATCAGTCTGGGTTTTTTCATTTTTTCTCTTGATTTTTTTAGATTTTGGGGCTATTTTAGGCCAATTTTGAGCTCCAGAAAAGAAAAAGAAAAAAATCACCCGACCAACCGACCCTACTCGAAAGACCCGCTCACCCGTAAAACAGGTTGTTTTTTTTTCGTCGCCTTATCTTCATGTTTTTTGCCTTTTCAATATTAATGAATCTGGATGGTATTCTTTAGCAGCCCGGACATTGCCCACTCATGTTTTATACTGTTCTGGGTCAGTACAAAATAGTGCATAGGATCTCAAAGAACTAGCATTTGGTTTTGTACCTATTGCTATAAACTAAATAGCTGACAATGTTAAATAATATTTGAAATTATGAAAATGTAAATAGTTAAAATTAGTTGTTAAGTAGACTTAATTATAAACATTGGAGGTTATGAAAATTAGTTTGCATTCTTTCCGTCTATTTTATCATTATTTTCACACACTAACAGACTGTAGTCAATACCATGCAACCACATTTCAACACCTGATTTTACTACAATTACCTGGAGGCATTTTGCTTTCACAGTGAAATGGAATTGGAAATGATACTAGTACAAGTTGTTACAACTATTTTTTTATTTCAGAAATCAAATTACATTACAGTGGTTTTACTCTACAGTAATCTCTGGATTTGATTTAGATTGTATGCTTTAACCAAAGTATCTGTGTAATTTAAACCCAACATTTTAAAATGCACATAATTTCCCCCAGATTTCCAGGGTACTGAAATTTTAACTTTTCTCTTATTACCTTGAGAGATTTCAGCATATTTAAGCATACCTGCATTTCTTGGTAGGGGGATATTGCCCTTTAACTTCTTCTGTAGCCATTTGTTTGGACGATTCCCGCATAAAAGTTTAGGGTCGCATGCAAGCGTTTAGCCGCTGGGGCAAGGGCGGATCAATTTTCAGGAAATCAATGATATGCCCACTTACATCCCTGAAAAAAGTAGAAAATGTGAAATGTGTATTTGAAAGACCTATTGAAGGCATCAGGAGACTCCTGCAGTAGGTGAATGTTTGTTGTTGATTATTGAGAACCATTACAAGACTTCTAGGCTCATGTACTCACAAGTAGTGTAAACTCTTGGGCTGGTATTCTTAAAGGGAGTCTAATTTTAGACCCAGGTTTAACCAGGGTTAGTCCTACATGAATGGACCTTTTATCTTTCAACATACTCTAAAAGTATGATGTAATAGATGAGAAAGTTTCTCATGTCATAGATGGGTCGTTCTGACCATTCATGAGAAATTTTCCCATTTATTACAAACTCCTGGCTGGTATCCTCAAGGGAGTCTAATTTTAGAACCTGGGTTTAAACCAGGGTCAGTCCTGCATGAATGGACCTTTTATCTTTCAACATACTCTTAAGTATAATGTAATAGATGAGAAAGTTTCTCATGTCATAGATAGGTTGTTCCGACGAATTTCTCATGTATTACATTACATTTCCAGCATATTGGTCCACTCATGTAGGACTAATCCTGGTTTAAAACTTAAGTTAGACATCTTTTGAGAATACCAACCCTTGGAATTAAATTGCAAATTTCCATACTATGTTAGACAGAAATCTCCTTAAAACCGTGTGCTTCTAAAAAGATATTGAAGCTTCTGCATTCACAATCGGGGAAAGTACCCTAATACATCCCATAGGTATTTTTAGTATGTATATATAGCTTGTTTGTAACTTGTTTTCAGCTATGCACTTTTCAGCTATGCACTAAGAAAGTCTGTCTTGTAAATGTACATCTGCAGATACACACATAATGTTGCACACATGATATAGAATTTATGTTAGGCCAGTTGTAATATTTAACATGCTCATTTATTATCGAATAGACTATAAGCAGGTAGTCATGAGGGTCCTCCAGATGTGTGTGGCATCTCGGAGATGATAATTTTAAGCTACTTCATAGCGCAAAATGACATTTCACAAGGCAAACTCGGCTGTTGACTGATGCATAAAACAGGATAGGATCTGTCCACATAAATTATTTCAATTCAATCGCATAGGGAGCGATATCGTATAGGAAGACATTTATATCTTTGTATAAATCCGAAGTGGAAATCTCACTGATAATCGGAGCTTCGGTGTGGGAGGGTACGTTTTCTCGGGTAATGGAGCAACCACAGACTTCATGTATAATTTACGTGTTGCGAACCCAGCATTCATGACATGTATTGCAAGCGCATCCCTTGTCTGATTTCACTATTTATGTATGTTCCCCCGTTTCTATTTTCTTGAAATGTCAAACTTGAATTCTATTGAATAAGTTATGATTAATTTGATGTGGTTGATATGGGATACTATATGGATACAAAACAGATTTTAAATATGTGTGTTTGTGTGTGTGTGTGTGTGTGGTTGGTGAAACTCCAAGTTCCAAGAATCTAAGTAGCCAATATATCATTGTCAATTTATTAAAAGGTATCAACACTGGATTCTGTATTAGGCTTGTGTTAAATTACAAGAGTGCATATTTGCTATCTACTGAAGATAGGTTGTAATCCAAATAGATTCTTTAGAATGATTATAATTGTATTGTAAAACATATGTAAGTACTTCAGGACAAAAAGTGTACATTTTAAGAATCACAAGACATTTCATGATCATTCTAAAAATTACCTAAGTACATGGCTAACCTAAAATGAGTGTAAAGTCAGGTTTTTTATGTGTTCAGAGTAGGATTTTTGTGGGATCATATAACTTATTGAGGTGAATTTCCTCAAACTGGTGCATTGTGAGATGGACTTAATACACATGTGCCTGTAGTAGCAGATTGTATTTATAGGTATAGGCCATGATGCCAAAGCGAAAAAGATGCTCGGATAAGGACCAAGGTGGCGCACCCCTGGGAAGTATATAATTCTTCCAAAATAACTTTCGTAAAATTACAGAAATCAGTTCTATGTGTGTTCTCACTTCTAGTATGTGCACATTCTCGAGAAAATGAATTTAATGTCATCTCAATTTATGCACTGAAAATCAGTGACTACGGATGTACACCAGATTCATTGACTCCAATCGAAATAATGGGGGCTATTGCTAAGTAAAAAAATTCCGCTCGGTATGTAAGAAGACCAAACACTTCACAATTCTTTTTCATCTGGAACTGCAGCTTCATTGTTATACCCATGCAACTGAAAAGATTGTTGTGCTATACCATCACGACAATTTAGATTTAATAGCTATTTTCATGACGTGAACACAAATTACCCCCGTCTCTTTCATCAATTCTTTCATCACCGATACAAATAAGTTCGAGGTTCTTATCTACTGTGTGTTCATTTCTTTGACCCTATATTTCCAACATTTTATTCTAAATGGAAAAATAAGGTGAACAAGCTAATGAGAAGAAAATTTCTTGGCAAACTGTGACCTAACATCTTGGTGCCGCACCAACAACCCGTAACTTGTCGCGTAACCCATTTCTATGCATTTATGAATTTTCATAGCAGAAATCGCAAATCATTCACCTATATGAATGCAGTGAACCGGTGCCAACAACTTTTAATTGAAGAGAAAAGAGGGTCCAATATTAATATGATTAAGTTATGGGTTGTTGGTTCTGCACCAAGATGTTAGGTCTAAGTCCCATCGGGCCAGAATGGTTTCACTACTAAGAAGTGTACAAAATGATTTTGGTACCAGGTGGTTAGCCCCCCATGGGTAATATACCAAAAGGCATGCTAGAAAATTCAATGCGATGAGTAGCTATGCCAGCCAGGGGTCACTCAGGTCACCTGGGGTGGTTCAATATGGGCTAAATTGAAACTGCTCCAATCAATTTCAAACAGCATACCACTTGGCTTTGATAGGATCCGAGAGATAAAAAAGTGTACAGTCATAATTTTTTGTACCTTTAGTTTTAAAGGGATTAGCAACAATAAGCCAAAGTCAAATCAGAAGTGTAAAAATCTGTCTAGTCCTGTATGTCAATTGTTATTATCCCAAAATAGGATTATATTTTTTCAACACAGTACAACTAGTTTCATATATGACGGAATCCTGTGGATGGAGACACACGGCCACCACACGTTTGACATGGGGGGGATAGCCATATAATCTCCAAATTCTTCATTTGTATTTTTAATTTTAGACTCAAAGAAGGGTCAATAACTTGTTTCGTTTACCCCAGTAAAGAAAAGGTTGTGTTACCCAACTGTAAAGAACTTTGATATTTCTGAAACCTAAAAGTATTTTCATTAAACATATCACTTAATTTAGGGTTTTTTACATAATGCCAATTTAATCATTTGTGTTTAGCTATAACATTATAATGTAATTTCAATAACATAAGACACTTGGCAAATTTCAATGTTAAGTTTAACTTTGATGGGATACATTTGGTTGTTAATAAACTTAGACTGTGCGTTTACTTAGGATAAAATGAACCTGCATGTGACTCAGGGTACCTGAAAATTATTGCCACCATCCCTATCCATATCCCATTTTCCCTTGCCTTTGGCATAAATTTATAGATTCAGCAAGGGTCTATAGCAACACAAACCCTCTTATCAATCACCAGTTTGGATAGAAATTTTTCAAATAAAATACTTTGCACTTTGGCATTTCAAATAACAAAACAAGCCGAAACCTTTTTTGCTATAATAAAAGAGAGCTTTCTGAATTGTATTGTATGTTTCATGCTGATGGTCATCGTATTTTCTTCAATATAAGCAAGCACCCGCTATATCGACACTTTAAGATTTATGCCCCATGTAAATAGTCCTTGTTGCTAAAATAAACACAACTTGTTACAAATAGGCATTTGTTTTTGTCCCTTTTGGTTTATTTGGTTTTTTTTTTCCTTTGGAAGCGACGATGAAAAGGAAAATAACCTTCCTCAAAAAAGTTAGGAAATTTTTTTCACACATGTATGTTTCATTTAATTTAAAATTTTTATTACACTCTTTGCTGTCAGTGAAAACGCTCAGTTATCTCTGTACAATGACCCACCAAAATGATAGACATTGTTTTTCTTCATGGGTGATGACTCCCTGAATACGGTAGTTTCTGAAAGAGAAAGTTCCAAATTTCAGTACCTGTACTCAGTTTAGTTTGCTTAAATAGGTGATTAGTTCACGGAATGTTCCCAATTTATGAGTTGCTCCTGGCGGCCACTGACGTTTTTACCCTCTCATTCTCAAGTTACTCATTAACGATCCGGACGTCCTTGGATTACTGCATACGTCCCAGAGTTGAGGACCTAAGCGCGATATCAACAGCTGAGATATTGCCCCGAAAACGACAGCATTGTTGCCTTCAATAACAACAAGTCTTGTATTCCCAGTTATCAGGGCTGCCTCCACCAAACTCGGTCTCTCTTCCAAGGCAATAGACCGGAAACGCTCATCACGTCTCCTCCAAAACTCATCCAACTTCCGAAGATAAAATCTGCATTCATCTGAAAACATGAGTTTCTCTCACCATGTTTAAATTCCACTACCGGTGTTGCCAACACCACCTTAACCAGGCCTGATGGTGAAGGGCTGTCATTGCTGGCTTCTTAGTAAGTGTCGATACTGTCGATACTGCTCCAGAAACCGTGCATGCAAATTTTTGGAAGACAACCTGTTTTATGGGGTGTTGTCGCCCGGGGTCAACCGCTTCTGGTCTCACCTTCCCATTACCAGTTGCACAGAATTTTGTTTTCCATTTTGATACAGTACTAGGGCTTACCCCAAGATAGGCTAGAATTGATTCTGGGATATGCCAGCATCAATTTGCCCCATGACACGAGCCTTCTGCACATTTGATACTCGCGGCATGATGAGATACTGAATAACCACTCTTTGACATTTTCCTATTCAAAGACCCGGGTTCAAAGCAAACTTATAGTAGATTCCAATGGGCGAAGTTTGGACTTCGTCCATTACTCAAAATAGGGGGCAAAATACCCAGAAAATCTTATATTTCTTCCTCGCAATACAAAAGAGATCGGATTGAAAGAAACTGGCCAACTACAAATAAAGTTACGCTGTTCGCCCAGTCAATACTTTGTATTTTATACTATGTGATGCATAGTGTGTACCCCAGATACCCCAGATTTGGTTTTAAACATTGCCTACCTACAACATATCATAAATTTTAGAAGGCTTCAGTCACCTGTGTGTTACAATGCAAAAGTTTTATCTTCACTATTCATAAAATCAGCTTTCACCTGCTTTCACTGAAACTATTCCTGGATTTAGTTTGCGCTTTCTTTGAACATTCTAGTGTTTATTCTTTGACAATTGATTGGGACTGTGAATGGTCCAACCGCTCAGGGTTGGCTATCATAGCTATAGCGCACATCATACCACAAATACACGGACTAAACTTTTTATATACTAATTCCCCCAATTCATACCTCCACCTACAAAAAAGTAGAGGCTATTCCACTATCAACTGGAATCTAGTATAATCATCTTAAACTGTTTTACCCTGTGTAGCTCTTTAACTGAGGTATTGAAATTTGACACTTTCTTTTTAGACCTACCAGTATTCAAATGCATGCTACTGAACTATGAGGATACCAATTCTTATGATTTTGTGTCATTGTACAGAGAAATAACTGAGCTTTTCACTGATCACTGATAAACAATAAAATGTAATAAATAAATGTTCAATTAAATGAAAACTACATGTTCAAATAAATGAAAACTACATGTTCAATTAAATGAAAGCTACATGTCTGAAAAAAATTCCAAACTTTTTTTGAGGAGTTTAGGAAATGGATATGGGTGTAAGGCTTCCAAACCCAGGGGCATTCGGTGACAGGGGACTCCAAAAAATACGGGTGTATGGGTTAGAGACAGCCAATCTGTTTTTTTTTAAATGGGGTCTCTGGGTGCACATTTTCAAAAGTTCTCCCCCAAATAGGGGTCTTTGGATGACAGTGGTAAAACTTAAAAAAAATATGGGGTCTTTGGATAGTATTTTGAAAGAATATATGGGGGGGTCATTGGGTGACAACGATTCTGAAATTGGGGGTCTTAACACCCTTACATACGCGTCGCCTATAAAATAGGAGTGCCTCCCCCAGGATTGAGATCTGTCTACGAGTCTGTCTGGGGGAAGACAGTCATACGTTTGTTAGCAGTGTTTTCGAGTGACCCAAAAAGTCACAGGTCATCTATACCTCAATTTGCGTAGAAATGCCTTATGGCCAACAAATTTTGTCAAAAGTACCACTGACCTGAGCACAGAAAAAAACCTGAGGTCAAAAGTCACCCACATAGGTCAAAGGTCACACACGGGGGAATGTACTATAGTTTGATGATATTTGGAGTGGAGCTTGGGAGGCATTTTGTTGGTTTAAGTTGGTTGACCAGAATGCTTTATGGCTTGCTTGTGATAGTTTCTTTACTTAGCTTCAATTGAGATATGTGATTAAATTAGCACCCAGGGTGGGGGGGGGGGGAAAAAAAAAAAAAAAAAAAAGGGGGGGGGGGGGGGGGGGGGGTAAGCTCTCAGTTGGGAAAAAGAAGAAATATCTTGTGAAAATTGGTATTTTAAGTCCTCATAAAAGCAATTATTTTTATTTTAAGATACAAAAAATATTTCCCATGCCGTGATATGTATCAAAAATGCTTAAACTGACATTTTCAAAGGAATGAAAGAAATATTTATGCTTTCATAACACATATTCCATTAAAAACAATAATCATTGATAGTTAGAGTTACCCAAGCCAATGTACAAGCCATTTAATTAACCAAATCATGTTTATTGTTATCCATATTGTGTATATCAATTTATAATAGAGAATTTTCACACTCTTCAAAAAACGACTGAATTCTGAGACTAAGCTACTCCTTAGAATTACCTAGCATGCCATTTCATACACTAGATACATGTAGCTTTTCAAAAAGCATTGCTAGAATTTGTACCCTTCTTAGGTAGTGAACACCCTTTTTTGGCTGGCTGGCCCAAGGCCTAATTGGAAAGGTTCAAGAATTTGGTATGTCCAAAACAACATTACATATATCAAAATCACACACAATTAGTTAAGATACACTTATTGTCCTCAAGAATGTCAACTAATGTCCACAAGAAGCGTTGCAGTTCAACGATGATATGTCCTCACAGCGAAGACTTCAAAAATGACAGCATGCAAAGTCACGCTTATAAATCCTCAGGTAATATTCCATTGGAATCTTCTCAGTCCTGAAGATAACTTTTGTCCAGCAGTTCAAGACGACAAGGTTAAATAAGTCCCTCGACGACACTAATAATCCACAGTATATCAGTCCAACATAAGCACCACGATTTCTATCTGTCCACAATTTGGAATCCTATTTTGATTCCCAGCACTTTCGGCTACAAAGTAAAGGTCTGCTCTTCATTGCAGATTAAAACTAGCTATCTTCTAGCAACTTGTTACTAGTGGATGCTGGCAGAGAGTCCTTACTCAAATCTCCATTATCTATTGACTTCAAAAAGTGAGATTCCCCTTTCTAATAATAATCATTACATCATCATCATGCATAAGCATAATCTTGAATCACCTGAATTACATCACTTCACATATATAACTCTATGGGGGAATCCCCCAGATCATGCAATGTTTTGATCTTAAAGCATAAACAAGTTGACTCAGTTACTAAGTTTACATCTTGGGGAATTCCCCATTTCCTCTATTGTGCAATCGATCTAACAGGTGCATTTTGCACAAACAACTCTAGGGGAATCCCCTATTCTCTTTTCAATATAAACAAAGTACTTTTCCCGTGAGAAATCTTTTCTCAAATAAAATTGAGAAAACAATGGTTTTAAAAGTTTAATCAGAAAAATGGAGGCTATATAACAATATTAATAATTTATTATGAATTTACACTTGTTTTTGCCCTAGTCCCCTAACGGGGAGTACGAAACAACAGCATGGAAGTAATTTGATTAATTTGAATCATGGTGCATTGAGCTGTTTTATCGTGTTTTGTTGATTGGTGTCCTTATTTTAAGATATGTTGTAACACAACTTTCAGGGGTTTATCCTAGTCTGGTCTTATTGGTCTTTTGGTCAGCTCCTCCATAAATTTTGTTTATGTAATTTGCTTTTTGTGTAATATGATTTTTATGGAAATAAAGTTGAAGTTGACTGGAATTATTTTATAACATTTAATTACCACTCCTAGAGAGCTGCTTAGACGGATATTTATGTGAAGAAAATGCTGGGATAGTATGCCTTTATTATTACCAAGTTTGTGACAGTTTCAGACACTGTCTGGATAACTCTGATGAACTAGATTGTGGTGAGCTGTTCTTGAAAGAAATCACTCCATTTATACACTTCAGTAACTCTCATCTATAAAAAAAAAAAAAAAAAAAACAATATAAACAAAGTACTTTTCCCGTGAGAAATCTTTTCTCAAATAAAATTGAGAAAACAATGGTTTTAAAAGTTTAATCAGAAAAATGGAGGCTATATAACAATATTAATAATTTATTATGAATTTACACTTGTTTTTGCCCTAGTCCCCTAACGGGGAGTACGAAACAACAGCATGGAAGTAATTTGATTAATTTGAATCATGGTGCATTGAGCTGTTTTATCGTGTTTTGTTGATTGGTGTCCTTATTTTAAGATATGTTGTAACACAACTTTCAGGGGTTTATCCTAGTCTGGTCTTATTGGTCTTTTGGTCAGCTCCTCCATAAATTTTGTTTATGTAATTTGCTTTTTGTGTAATATGATTTTTATGGAAATAAAGTTGAAGTTGAAGTCTGGAAGTACATAGTCTCTGTCCCAGTACTTGGTGGGTGTCCTACGGAACGTATACTGCGAGTAGTCACCAAAAGACGTTGGTGAATTTCGCCAAAAAGACTAAAACGTAACATAGTTTCTAATTATCAGGTTTTTTCGTATTACCAACATGGTCACAAAAAGATTGATTGCATTGTCTCACATAGGTTGATTGACTTGTCTCTCATAAATTGATTGACTGGCATTATTTTATAACATTTAATTACCACTCCTAGAGAGCTGCTTAGACGGATATTTATGTGAAGAAAATGCTGGGATAGTATGCCTTTATTATTACCAAGTTTGTGACAGTTTCAGACACTGTCTGGATAACTCTGATGAACTAGATTGTGGTGAGCTGTTCTTGAAAGAAATCACTCCATTTATACACTTCAGTAACTCTCATCTATCTACCCTTCCTTCGTTTTTCCCTATGCTTGTTTGTGTGCAAGCCTGTCTCTCTGTCTGCCACGTATCCAATTAAATGGTTTATTTATCAGCTACTAGTGTCAACCCTAAACCAATATGATCTATCAATTCTAAAAGTTTTACACATACATAAATAGCTTTATTTACCCCTTTCAATAAAAACCCGGAATGAATCATTTTCAGAATGTTTGTTCTTCACCTCGCCTATATTTTATACCAAAACTATAGCCAGGGGGTTTCTTAGTGGAAAGGGGTACGGGGATGTGTGGCCGAGAAGGGTGTAATTTTCCGCCCATTTGGTATATTGATCCGTCCCCTTTTTCTTGAAATTTGGTATAGAAAGGGTTGCATTCCTGTTACACGTATACATATTTTCGAGTGGTCAATCAGGTATGAAGGGGCATGAAGAATGCATTCAAACCACAAGTGTGAAAAATAGTGCTGCCAGAATGGCTCAAATATATTTTAACAGTTATTTTCCTCTCAGCTTCTGAGGCGTCGCCCCTAAACCTCCATCAAATCGTGTTTTGCACTGAGTTCGGCCTCCAGAGTCATGCTATTTTGCGCCCATTTTCTTCAAAAATCCTCCCCTGATATAGCGACTATTCATAACTTACAAGATGTCAATAAATACTGAAAATTTGATGTTAAGATATCATTAGATAGAAAGGTAGCTAAGTTAATGTTAATATCACAGGTAAAAGAGACGGGTGGTTCATTAACTTTAGGTATAAGGATAGGTAGCAAATCTGTTTCATTTTTGGTATATTTTCGGGGTAGTGGTTTCAAACATCCGCCCGAACATCCATACCCGACCAAAAATGAGAACCCCCCGGGAATAAATACTTCCCAAAACTTTCTACGAAATAATTTCGCACGTGGAGTCCTTAGTGTCAGGTCCGAGTCTAGCGCATTTTTAATTTGCTAAGGATACTTGTTGGTTTCATTGAATAGAGTAGACATCTAGGCCTCAAAAACGTATTGGTCGCATTTTTTTCTGAAAAGCGTTTCGCCGCATATTGGATTTCAATATGGTGGCCATTTCCAATGGGTTTTGCCCTATAACTATGGTTCTGAGCAACAATATGTGGCCAAACCTATGTTTTCAAAGATATTACAACCAAGCTGTGCTGATGCAACAACGCTCACCAACAAATGGGGAGGGGGGCGTTGTTACGCCGCTGCCCTCCATGTCTCTTTTGAGGTTTTCTATAATAAGGGTCGTATGATTTTGATACGTTTTTGGTGTCATTGGATATAGTAGACATCCGGGTATCAGGAAAGTATTGATCGATTTAAAAAAAAACCTTCACCTACCTTGTTAGATTTCAGAATGGCCACCATTTCCAAAGGCTTTTGCCCTATAACTTTGGTTCTGAACAACATAGGAAGTTAGGCTTAGTGGCCAAATCTATATTTTCAATGCCTGGAAGTTGAACAATATGATATTTAACCGGTCTAACCAAGCTGTGCTTCGTAACATCCCTCACCCATGGGAGGTCCATCGTTGTTACGCTGCCGCCCTGTACCACAGTCCCCCTTTGACATTTTCTATAATAAGGGTCCACTACTAACCTGGCTTGATAGCTCAGCTGGCAAGAAAGCCGTGCAGGTAATACGGAGGTCGCCAGTTCAAATCCGGCCAAGCGCACATGGTTTTATTTCAACACTAATGTGCGCTGGCCATCTCCAGGGAAAGATTAATAAATATACATCCTTGTCTACCCAGAGAACTAAGTGGGCGATTATATTACGCAGACACTTACCGAGCTTAGTACCAACAGCGAGATGTCACTGGTACAAGTCCAACTCGAACAGAGGTGCAACTTCAACTCATATATGATAAATTGGGTAATAGCTTCAGCATTGCCTGGTTTCCATACAACAATTGAAGGGAAATTGAAGGCAAAATTAGTGGTATTTGCAAGAAGGGTGCTCTTAACTGGGATAAATATACCTATAGACAAATGGAGGCTCCAACCCATTGGTAAGCATTCCAAATATACAAAAACTCCGGATCGAAAAAAAATCGGCGGCGCTTCTTTCTGTCCTCGTGTCTCTTTAAGTTCAGCCTCGGAATACGCTAAGTCTCGCGTAGACTGGGCTAGCCAAGTGCCAAATCCCAAGGCTTAGTTCTAGCTAAATGTTGACTTACATTAACCTTCTCCTATTACTTGATATAGTCACTACATTAAATTTGGTCTGGTCTGAAGAAACCCCATGCCCGGTAATTCCAGGTAGATCCTGCTGAAAACATATGTTTGCCATCAGAAACAACAATATCGTGCCCCATCGTTCGCGCATGCAAAGACCGTTTCTCCACTTCCGTGACGTAAGCATTCAATACATATCGTTTATTAAATGACATGTGACCTATAATCCTCCAATCAAATTACAATTATCTACTGAGCCGTTATATAAAATTAATATTACATCTTCTTGGCAATACGTGTTGGTTATGGACTTTGGATGGCATTCACATCTTACATTGTGATGTGAACAAATTGATTACTAAATGGTAGCCATTTAAGATGCCGTTTATCCTTAAATTAAAGAAAAAAAATAAGACCCATCTCCTTTTCAGATGATTACGTGAACTTTTCAAATTGGCGATAGGTGGCGGGAGGTTTGTGGGACCCTCCAAATATATTTTTATTGTGAGGATATAGATGATGTGACATCAATGTTTATATGCCCATACAGCTACAGCATCCAATAGCCTTATCATACTGATTGAGCGCAAATTTTACAAGCACAAGTCGCAGGTGTGCACGCATACTATCGGCCAGTGCGTTGTCCGTTGCCCGACGTTGACGTGACGGGGCACCTTCATCTATAAAATTCGAACTTATTGTTTGGGTAAACGTGATAATTGTTTTCATAAATATTTTAGCCGCGATTCTGGCGAAAATCGCATGTTTTATACTCAATGCATCGTTTCTGATTGTTAGCACAAAATGTACGACTCCAAATTTGCCATTATGTTTTTCTCAACCCTAAGTTCCTGCCTGGGACTAGCATGGTGTCAATGGCAATTACTATTACTCCCTATGGGACACCTTGGAACAGCGTTCGAAATACGGTTGTCCGTTCGCCCGGGACAACCAATTTAGCACCGGACAACCAAAAATGTTACTACAGTTGTCCGGCGGACACCCATAAGACTAGATCCCAAAGCAACTCATTGCCGATACGCCGCAATTCTAGAAGACTGACACAGCCGATAATTGTCACGCATTAGATATACTATCATTTCACTTTCTCATATAATGAGAACCCAGAAATTGTTTCAAAATACGGACAACCGAAAGCTTTGGCGGACAACCAAAATTGCAACATGGTTGTTCCTGGGACAACCCTTATTTTTCCTTAATATTCGAACGCTTGACTTTGGAAACTACAATTTGATGCACTACCTTCCATTCCTTCCTCTACATGTGCATAATCATCAAGTGGTCATTTTCTCATGAGGACCCATTTTTGGTTTATAATGATCACGTCTTACTTTTTTGAGCCAATTATATTAAAAATTGTCTTACAACGTCGATACCCGGTTACACTGGTAGCGCCACATTCGGTACGTCGGATTCAGGTGGTTTGCCGATCCATAAGCGTATCAAATTCGAACTTATTGTCATCTACTAGAACAGCAGAAAATATTCAGAATCCTCAATATTCGTCAAGGCATGGTCACTTATATAGAGCAGATAGATATAGCGATATATATATATATATATATATATGAGATTATAGATATTTATAGTGATTATATATAGCTATATATAGATATGATATATATATAAGAGATGGTATAGATATAATAGGGCCAAATTGGTAAAGGGGTTATGATGTAGCAGTGCAAAAATATAGTATAAAATAATAAACACAACGATTCTGGGTATAAAACCTTCAACGGTAGGAAATAGCATATGATATAAAAGAGACTATGGCAAGAAACCTTGGAAGCATTAACACAATAAAACAATGTAAACACAAAGAATAGTGTTGAAAACCTATAATACGGTATAATACATAAGTGTGATAAACTTGGTAAGGATTCTAGAATACCACAAAACTTTAACTTGCACCAAAATGCGATGTTATTTTACAAGGCAATGAGAAAAAAATATGTACAAACGAATCAAATTGTATAGTTAAGTCCATTTGGTTGACAAGTGCCCAATTTGAAAATGAGTCGTGTTCAGTGTCACTACGGTCCTTTTGGTTACCCCTACAAGCAAGGCCCAGGTGGAACAAAAATCATTAAGTACAAGTTGACGGTGGATTAAAATGTTTAGCAAACGGGCAAACATTCAGAATTTATTCTGTGGACCGGAGATTTCTTAATGACAGTCAGCAAGTATACTGAGTTTTCACAATATAAAGGTATGTGACCATTTTTTGCATATGATAATATAAACAAAGTTGCGGGTGGTACACTCGGTGAAGTGAACCGGTAACCTGAAAAGATTTGTGTGGACCCTTGATAAGAGTCATGTATCTTTGTAAAACTTTCAAGGTGTTACACTTGGACGTTTACATGGGAATGTACCGGGAGCTTCAATCAAAGACGATCGGGGATGGGGAGAAGAAACTAAATGATTAAATAGATTTTGACGGGTCTCTTTATATGCGGATGACAGGAACGTAGGAATGACCTCCTTGGTTAGAAGAATCTAGGAATCACACTATTAGTTTGTTGTTTAAGTTGTTTTGTTTTAATTCTTACAAGGTTTTCTTGCCAGAGTCTCTTTGTATATCAGTTGCTTATTCACGTTGAAGGGTGTAGACCCGAAGCGTGGTGTTATTATTTTTATACTATATTTGTGCACTGCCTACATCATAACCATACTTGTGCAATTTGAGATCTATATGAAACAGTGGATACGCGTCCTCGACATATTACATGATTACCTATGGTAATAATAAACTGCGACCGACATCGAAGCAACTGCAACGCAAGCATGCTGCCTGAAGAAATACCTTTCCAATCCCATCGGAACTAAAAAATGACATTGCCGACTATCCGAATATGCTACCTTAGTACTCGACCATATATAGGTATATATTATATATATAGATATATATATATATATAATATATATATATATAGATATATATATATATATATATATATGGTGAGTGGTTCGGTGGTTACGATATCTATGATATTATACAATTGTTACTATCAACACAGTCCAAAAAAGTGTCGATACTGCTATGACGACACGTAGGCATAGTACAACAGTACACTATGTTCATTGCATTATTGCTACTCTGGTTTCACGTCAAAGAACGGGACGATCAGAGGCAAATGCTGCAAGTATTCAGATGAGGGCTTCTTTTTGCACGATTGGGACACTTTTTCAATCCATAGGACATATACGCAGATCCAACACTAATAAAAGGCAATCAGGTCAAATCGAAATCCTAACTCGCAAAGACCAAGGTCTTATAAACAGCAGAAGTTGAGTAATCTACACGGGTCGCATAACAACAAGGTGCACAATAAAATCACCTAAAATCATCTAAAACTACCTTTTGCCCACTTTCCAAATTTAGCAAATCCTAAAAGACCTAAAACCACTTTGCCCACTTTTTAAATTTTGGCAAAGTTATCCTCAATGTCAGGGCCACGGCCAGTAGATTCATCGCGGCCACCAACCAGCCGTAAACAGGCGGAAAGCTTTCAGCAACACCACAACTCTTAAGTCTAGCGGCCACTTCAGGTAAAATACTAAGGAAGCGGTACGTATGGACTTAGTCATGTGACCCTGACGTGAGCTAGTTAGATCTAGGGCGAGTTGCGCTATTACCAAGGAACAGGGTTCATTTTGCGGTTTTCTCCCGGATATCATCGGAAATGCCACGTCGAAAAGTCATTCAAGCCGGGCCACGGCATGTTGACTTTCAAAAATGAACATGTCCATGAGCGGATCGCTTCCTTGGTCTGCGGGAAGTCGCCCTAGATCGTTGGGTGAAACTCACCTATTACTGGGGAAGCCCATCAGCCGGAAAAGGACAAAATTAAGGGGGAACCAGACTCAAGATACACTAAAAGATCTGATAGGTGTTTTAGGTCAATTTCGTGGGTGCTGAGTTCAAATCTGATGATGCAAATTAATAATTTGGTGGAAAGTGGTGAATTCTTTTTTTAAAGGGACACTACCTGATTTTATGCTAAACAACTTTTTAAATCACGATACAAGATGCACATTTCAAGAACATTTCAACGTCACATAAAGGTTATGAGCATTAAAAAATTTGTTGATTTTTTTTATACTAAATGGACGAACAACCTCTAACGTTAATGATTAAAGGGGTACTACCCTGATACAAAGAGCTAGCCAATAATGCACCAACTGGTGAATATCTTTGCACGGCCCCAACCTTAAAACCTTTACACTTATGGTGACAACTTTTAATTTTATTTCAAAACAGTTGTGCATTAAAATAAGACCACATACCTATGAAGAATCATAAATATATTTCATATAGGCCATGAATTTACACCACACATATGTTCGCTGCGCCTCAAAGCATAACTTAACACAGGGGAGAATCAAAAACGCCACCGCTCAGCTTTATTGTACAAGCGCTGGAGTCTTTTGAGATCCAAATTTCATTATACTTTTGATCCATTGGCGTTACCAGACATTTCATTTTGGGAGGAAGCCAAAGCCGACCGCCAGAGCATCTTAGGGGGGGGCGGCAAAATACAATATATCCCCATCTGAACCGCTTACTTAACCCCTTGCTTCATGGGGGGGGGGCAAGAAAAAGGGAAATCCTGACTGGCGCTTCCCTCCCCTCTGCCACCGCTGGATTACTCATGTTTTGCTCATATCTTTATTTGCAACTTTGTTCGTTTGAAATGATGAATTACTTAAAATGCATTTAAATAATAGTTCTTGAAACAAGATACTCTATTATGATTGTAGGGTGATGCCATGTAAAAGGTGGAGAGTAAGTTTTTTGCAAAAAACACCCCATTCATCTGTCGTAAATAATGATGCTGTAAAATTTGCAAATACTGTAAACAGATAAATAGCAGTTTTGGTCTGAGAGGGATATCTCTATACTACTAAAAAAATGAGATCCTGATCTGTCTATCTGGCTATGCGTTTCGTTATGCATCGACATAATGGGCGCTGATATTTGCGAAGGTAGGAGAAACAAATCGGACCTTTGTTTGCAGGGTTTCATAGTGAGTGACCCCAAAAATTCAAAGGTCATCTAGAGGTGATCCATCATTCATAGTAATGCCGAATGTTCACCAAATCATGATCATCAGACTGCTGACCTGAGCACAGAACAAATCCTGAGTCAAAGTCATACAACCTAACACATAGGTCAAAGTCACACACAGGGGAAATGCCAATCAGTGTCTTCAGAATTGGGAGTTCATGAAAAGCTGGTGCAATCCCTTTTAATAGGGTGTCACACAATTTGAGTATTCTTGTAATTAGAGACTATGGGTCGTCGAGCAAAGCATCACTAAAGACATAAATGCCAACGTTAATTGATACCGGACCTAAGCACTGTTTTCATTGGGTTCGCCGACCCCACTTTTAAATATAGTTCTAGCATGCACCCAATTAAATTTGAATCATATCTTGTGCGATGAAAGAAAAACTAAAATAAAAAGCAAGCATTCCATAATTTGCCGAATACTGTTACATATTTTACTATATGAATGTTATGGGGTTTGTGCGCAAAAGGCTCCCCCAATTTTGGGTCGAGCCCCCACTCAGTGTAACACTAACGCTAACCCTAAACACCCTAAAACTAAACCCTAACCCCCCTGGGCAATCCTCTTAAACGTGACGCGTATGTAGCTGTTAAGACCACTGGGGTTGCAGGATGCGGTCAGCACCGCCCAAATCCACAAATGGGCGGAAAAGGAGTGCCTTTTTATATGCTTCGATATTTGATAAAAGGTCCAAATTTTCAGAGAAATTTTGACAAGAAAAGTCCTACCTTTTTTGGCGATGAGATGTTCTTATGAGCACCAGTACGTGACCGTTTCCCAGACGTAAGTTTCGCTAAAGAAGATATATTTTGGAGATAACGAGAATCCTCCATTCTGACCATATGACTAGACCATCTGAGTGTCATAATTTCAATCGCAATTGTCTGGATATACTCATCATGTTGGAGCGAGTAAGAACTTCAGTGTCTGGCATCTTGTCTGTGTTGCCTGAAATCCTGTCCCTAGAGAATCTTCCTCAAGCAGTTTATATGGAAGCGAACTATCAGATCTGGCATGAAAGGTCGTGTTAAGAGTCCCAGTTTCTTCGCAGCCATAAGTAAAAGTTAGGCATACAATAGACACTTGGTATGCCTACACTTTGAGCTTGTTTTTAAGTGTGATACCGTCTCTTTCCCATACTTTGGGCACGAAGGGCGACCAAGGCAGTCACTGGCTTTAGCGATCCTGCTGGTTACTCTGAATCGATGTTGATGGAACGCCATGGGTACTCCCCAATAGGTGGAAGCTGTCTGCAGGCAGGAAGCTTTTCATTATTGACAAATCGACAGTGATAGTTGGTTCAACAAAGGGCTTACCAGGAGCTAGGTTGGTACATAACTTCAGTGTTTTGTTACGGGTGGTCAAGCCTAACTTGACAAAGGACAGAGGAGAACAGATTTTCATTGTGTTGCATATCACTTCTTGACCCAACAGCAAGAGGCAATCGGCAAAGCTCACAGGCTGTTCCTTCTTCAATCTTGGTTTTTTCCCGCTCAGTTCACCAAAAGCACACATCAATCTTTGTTTATTTTATTTAATTATGCCATTGGAGTCATTGTTAAGGCATACTAAAGCATCATGCTGCATAGTATTGGCCGTGCATGCCAACACAACCTGTTACTCATTTGTGACTGGAAACTGACAGCGATGCGTTTTGATCTTGTACACGTGCCCTCAGGTCTACATAGACACTGCGCTCCCCTGGTGATGAAGTTTCTCAGGCAACCAAATTTGGACAGAATTTTCCACACCCTTTATGCCTTTGTTAGATCGATAAATGTTAGATAAACTAAAATTTTGCATTCTCTTTTGGAGTTGAGGAGCACAAAATCATCTGTTGTACCAGACTCTTTTCTAAATAAACCTGCACTACCTAAGGTACAAGAAC
>JAMKCH010013373.1:0-82702 GCA_023653785.1 Ophioderma brevispina | reverse complement strand
TCGTTCGTCATCCTTTGCGACACTAAGTGAAGCTGATATTATCAAAGTTGAAGAAGAAAGATGAACAAACTACCAAATCGGCCACCAATTGGGGGGTGTTCAAGGTCTTAAAGGTTAGAAAATAATAACTATTAGTACTATCTGTTTGAAAAACCCGGGGCACCATGTTTGTTTACAAACAATGTGCTGTGCGATGAGGTTGTCACCATGGATTTAAGCCCGTATGTTATGAGCAGCAAAAACACTGGGAACCGGCTACGGGGGACACTTTCTTTGCGAGCACGCCGGCTGTCCTTAAATCGACTACAATACAATCAGCTGATTGTATTGGCACTTGTACACATGAAAGTTGAATACCATCGTAACTTTAAAAAGCTATTTGTAGAAACTAAATAAATAGAAAGCGTAGCTAAAAAGGTTCAAAAATAATTTCCTGAAATAAACCACATATTCAAAACATTTGACCGAGAGAAAAAAATGAGATTGAATGTAGGACACATTGGGGGGAAGTCAGCCAAGCAAAGCCGACGAAGGCTACCTAAGGAATAAGGATTTATTTTCGTTTGAAACAGTCATCAAATTCTGCCTACACTCGATAAGAAATTGACTCAATAAATCTTCAAATGGTTGGGTATAATCTTAGTATAAGTCGTGTAAACTATGCATTTTTGTAGGCAAGATATCCCGGGCAAGATATATTGGTGATTCAGCTTCATGCAAAGTTTATAATTTAATGCATGTGTCCTTTATACATCACGATTCTTCATGTTAAAATACTCTATTTAAGATTTAAAAAAAAATGCGAGCCAAATATTGTCATTTGTTGTATATAGGCCAACCACATTGTCATTGAGACACATCCTAAAGGTTAATCTGATGTTTGATACTTTTTAAAAATTTGTGAACTATGAAACAATATTTGCTATTGACCATGTGTACACCCCAGCTTGTCCACTTGCATCACTTTCTAGCTGGACATTGGGTTTAGGTGTGTGTATGTGGGCACTGGGTAGTATTTAACACAATGTGAGAAATTCCACCATTTCAGGTCATTTTCTGGCTTCTTTCATACCCAAGTTATTGGCCTCAAAATTCCATGTAGTGCGAATTGCCTCAATTTTTGCAACAGTCAAGACCCTAGAGTCACAGTGGCCCATTACCTAACAAGCTGGAAATGCTGCAACTAATTTTCCCAAAACTAACAGCAATTGTCTTATGTGGCTTGGTTTGTCTCAAGAGTTCTATACACTTTTGTGACTGTCACATTCGTTTTTTTGAGATTAAAAGAGAGTGTCATATCATGGGAGTTGATCACAAAAACCCTAAGAAATTAATTTCTTGAGTGAGTTTAAATATAGATTCTCTGATGTATAACAAAAACCTAGGTCGGACAATAATTTTGCTGTATACTTTCAGCATATTGCCTCTTGCACAGAGGAGAAATCAGGCGGGGGGGGGGGGGGGGGGGGGGAAAACAATGAGCGAGTCCTCAATGTATTCCCACAATGCAATAGCTAACTCCGGCGTTTGTTTGCATATGGTGGTTTTAGTTTTTGTAAACAATCTAGGTGCCGATGACAACCCATTAGGCAAACATCTGTATGGATACATTTCCCTTTTTTTTTGTTCAAATGAATTTCAAAATATTTTCTGTGACATGGGGCAATGGGCATTGAATAGTATGCAGCCTGGAGGTCACTTGAGGGAATAACAGTCTTAGTTATGGAGCTTAATAGCGTATTTAAGCGAATCCATTTTAAAATGGTAATGAACTAATATTGATTGAGTTTAGATAACAAAATCATTCGCAATTTACCAGATTTTCTTTGGTCTTGAGAATATATTTGACCAAAAAATCCCCATCCTTGGTAATGGGTATAATTATTTGTTTTTCTAACTTATTTTTATTTCGGCATCAATGGCGAAGCTTCTAATTCTGATAATTTATACTGATTGGCTTTATCAGCTGGATGAGGGGGATTTATTCAAACTCTACAATCCCGGCCAAAAATAGTAGTTGGAACACCCGTGGTAATTTTTCTTAATGCAAGGAAGGCCTGAATGGGCCATAGAGATCGAACTGAAAAATACTAACTTTTATTGCGAAGCTTGAAACAACCTAACATTGACCCCTCCACTTCCCACCATCAATGGGGGTGGTTCATAATGAGCGCATGGAAAAATGACATGTTCAACATTGATCAGGGGTAGAGGGGGAATCAGGTCTAATAAGAAAATATAACGTGTCCAACAATTTTGGCCGAGATGGTCTGAGCTCGCGAAAAACAGATACATTTCATTTATTTAAATGGTGGTAGTTTTTACACGGAGCGACGATTTGCAAATAAATATCACCGAGAGTTACAGAAAGTTCCTTATTCTTTCGAAAAATTATTGTTTCAATAAAATGTGTGATATAAGGGAATGTCACTTTATATCGGTATAATGCCTATGTACCAATGAACTTCATGCTATTATAGCATACATTAACATTTCCAATATGGAATACATTATTATATAAATTGGTTAAATTCCATTTCACTGTTTTGATTTATTGCTTAAACCAGAATACAATAACATGAAGATGTGTTTGACATTGTTTGTAAGGGACTGGTCACTTAAAATGTAAATATTTTAACAGACCATAAAATATCTTCTAGATGTTCCTTGGATAGTAAAAGGGAATGGGATTTAACCGAAAGGCGTGATATAGGTATCTTAATGCATACATAATGTTGTATAAAACATACAAGCACATACTCACACGTACACAGCACACACACACGAACAAAAACAAAACAATCCTAAAAAGTAAAAAAAAGACACACAAACACATTAACACACGCAACGCGAATAGCAATTACACAAACAAACAAACACACGCTCACATGGAGTGCGTATATATAATAATGTCACTTTCAAGTAAATAATAAATAGGAGGAAATCCTTTGTTGACATGCTATATTCATGAGGAGTGTGTTATTGTTTATAGCGAAAAAATTCTCCACATGACATTGACGTAGAGTGGCATGATTACGTTGATGTGGCTCGGTTATCAATAGATATAAATCATGTAGTAATACAAAGGAAAACAGGTACGCAATTATACATAAATATGTATGTGGGTGTGTAGTGCGCTTGTGCGTTGCCATGTTATTGCCCAAAAATATGGTTCGAATTGGACTCGAACCTTCAATTCTGTGAGAGCCTAGCGCGCCGAACCTAAGGCGACATCACAAACCTGTTTTGTTTCGCGGTGTTAACACCACGCGGTCCCACCGACACTTCAGCGGTGGCATAATTGCCGGCTCACCCAGACGATCGCTCGTTCTTTGACGGTGATTAGACAAGGAAAAGTAGGGTAGGTAAGTACTATATATAATATGGGATAAGAGATGACGAGAGAGAGAGAGCGAGAGACGGAGAGAGAGAGTAGAGAGAGGAGTAGAAGAGGTGGTTGAGGATGGGTCGACTACATATTAAATTTAAAACAAAAAAAAAAAAAAACCCGTGCTACGCAGACCGTCACGACTCTATATATATATATATATATATATGAAGCCAGGTTTGTTTAACACATCTGAGTGTGAAATGAATTGATGTTAATGATGATCCGTGCAATGCGCTTAATAGAACATCGTTTAAAATACGAATGCTGAGGTAAATTTAGAGCATATTCAGACCTTTGCTCTTATGAACGAGGGCATTGACGGTCTTCACACACGATAAACCAAACGTTTCAATGAATCTCACGATAAACCGCAGCGATTTAAAAAGTAAATGGTACCTCTATGCTTTCTCTTTGTACATCTGGTTTACCGTCTGTTCTCGGCTAGAAAACAAATTCGCTCAATTACCTTTCGAGACACATACGGGTTGAACGTTATATGTAAATTCTTCTATAATTTCTAGAACATTAGAGCCAACAGAAAAGATAGAGTAAATACGGGTCATAGGTTGCTATGTTTTATAAGAATTCAATGTTTAAAAAGGCAGCTCTCCTTGTTAGTCAAACGGAAAGCCGTATTAACGTGGTCTTCCCCGGTGTATACATCCAAAGGGGTTCGAATCTCGTTAAGGACAAGTATTTTCGGGGTTGATTTTTGTTCCATTTTTTTACTAATAAATATTTTTTATGGTTAACCACTTTTATCATGCAACTAGTTTTGTTATTTATAATCAGATATGGATGTCTTTTATTACATGACACGGCCATGATTTTTTAACGATGATCTGTCTTAAACATTTTATCATTGAGCAATAGTTTTCTCAAGTGTCATACTGGAAATTGAACATATGGTCTTACATCACACGGAATTTAAGTCCTTTCAAGGTTCCCAACCTTTTTGTTTCAGTTAGTATTTCTTTCACTACATTAGGCTGTTCGTCCCAAATAGAGGGTACCGCTACTAAATATAGGACTTAAACCCAAAATGGTGCCATTGACATTTTGATTGACCTGTACCCTAAATGGCACAGGCTAAAAATTCTTTGTTAATTTGACAGCATGGGCACATTAATTCTAGCAAGATATATCCAAATTTGGTAGTTATAGCACTTATAGTTAAAAAAATTTATGATCAAAAAACGAAAATTTAGATGATTTTTTTTCAGCTCGCTAAGACAATCCGGCCAAAAGTAGCTTGGAACACCGTGGTAATGTTTTAATGCAATGAAGGGCTGAATGGGCCATAGAGATCGCACTGAAAAATTACTAACTTTTATTGCGAAGCTTGAAACAAACCCTAACACTTGACCCCTCAATTACACCAATCAATTTTGGGGGTCATAAGATGCGCATGGAAATAAAAATGACCATGTTTCAACATTGATCAGGGGTAGAGGGGATCAGTTAATATAAGAAATATAAAGGTTCAACCAATTTGGCCGAGATTGTAACTCATAACCTGAAATGCTTAATTATGGTACAATCAGAGGTAAGCTCCCTCCATTGCACCTGACACATGACTTCAATTGACCCCCGATATGACAGTGTTCCTGCTTACTACCTCGTAGGCTGAGCATCGACTGGTTGGTCTTGTGGCTGTGCTGGGGGCGGCTCTTCATAGCTGGTGGCCCATGGTCTCTTTTGTTGGCCCCCTCCTCGCAGGAGGAGTTCTTTGGTCCAAAAAAGGACCATGTGGTGGCTGTAACTGCATGTACTTGCGATTCACCATCCATGGTTGTTGACAAACCCAGTTTTGCTGAGAATATATGGTGTATATATGATGTGGAAATCAAAATGAAATGAAAAAAAATGGAAAAAATGGAAATGGCTGAAACATAGGCTTTTTGGGCGAGGGTAGCTACGGCTACCCGCTCTATTCGTTGGGTTTTGACCTACTTTTCAATAGCAGTGTTGCAGAAAATTATTCGCGCGGTTTATATCCTCTAAAATCTACATGTATGTAGTTTATGAAATGTTGCGCAATTTTACGTCATAGGGGCTATGTCCTCAATAAGATAGGCCCAGCGAAAACATGAAACGTACAAATTTACAAAAAGATATATGTTCAAAAGAGTAGAAATACCAAACGAACACCACCTTCTCCACACTTGCTTACCGTCGTGAGCGGTAGCACTAAAAACACGACGGGGGTAACCACTAAAAATAAAAACATGAATATCAGAGGGCGAACAGGCAAAGGGGAGTGCGGCCAAAAATTCCAAATTTAGTACATTGCCATGTTTTAACCCGTAAAAACGAAATATTGACGAAAAATTATGAAATAATTAGTATCTGTTGTCAAGGAATATTTTTATTGTAATTTTACAGTGATTTGCTGGTTAACAGCGTCTTTAGATCGTTATGAGTGCATTGAATTACGGAGCTTAAAGGGGGATGGCCCGAGATAAGGACATGAAGTTTTATATTGATAGATCGGCCTTCACCCCAAAACCCCCATCTGTAAAAGTTTGCACCAATATTTCAATCCATTGGCTGTGAGAGCTAAAAACGTGATTTTGTAGCACCCTAGGAGCAACTGTGTACAATTAATATTGGTCGACCCAAAATGGGGGCACCCATTTCGCTCATAACTTCCAAACCAAATATACCCTTTTGCCCTAATATTTCACAGGGTAATGGAGAAAATAGTGCTTTTTTGATACCAAAATGTTGACTACTTCCGATAAAATCTGGGGCTTCTGGGAATGAGGCGAATTAGCGATCGGCCATGGACCCCTTTAAACGTGTGGACACACATGCCGCAAGCCGTGGGAGATATTTTTAAAAAAATTAATCAGTGGCGATAATCAACATAAATAAAAATTCCTTCAAAAAGGAAAGGGCGAGTCAAGAGGAAATATCATGTAATTGGTAGTGAAGGGATTAGTAGATGATTTGCTTTTTGGAATACTTGAGCCAACGCGTGCAGATGATATAAAAAATCCTTATTTCTTTAGGTAATCAAGGGTACTATGTGTGGATCACGAAATGTCCATTAAAGTGACCGGAGGAGATTTTTAGGATACGGAATTTCTCTAAAATTTCACTGGATCAGTTGTAGACCACCCACCCAGCAGCAATCCATGTTCTGAAGGTTGATTAGAGTTATCAAATAGAGCGAGAACCTTCATTATCCAGCAAAATATCACTTCCGCAAACCTTGTTTTGAACTTGCCTGCTATCGTTGTCTGGTTTCAACTTTTCGCTGCATTTAGTAGGCCTAGTACCGACACATGTCCTTGAACTTTTATCCGTCACTCCCCGACTTGATGACACGATAAATTTTTTACCTCCATTCTATCATTCACTCTCTATTAATACTAAGACCGGCGTTCTCGGATTATTCACTTCAGGTGATACTAATTACATTGGTAAGCATTTTAAATATGTAAAAAAACCGGGGTTCGAGAAAAATTGGGCGCTTCTTTCGGGAAATCTCCGTCATGTCTCTTTAAGAATGTTTTCATTTTGATGTTATGAATAAAAACGTTTCAAAAATTTTCACTATCCAAATCATGTTTGGATTGATTTAATGCTTTTATGTATGGGAGGCTTAGAGGAACGTGACTGTCGGGTTTTGAATTGATAAGCACCTTTTAATGAGGTTCTAAATTTTTTGCTGGCATGCGTAGTACTGTTGATTGATCATGACGAAAATACGAACTCATCTATACTATTATATTTAGACAGGGTTGAAAAGTGCATTACTTATACAATTACAGTGAGGCAGTAGTTTTATGGTTGCAAAAATGAATTGCAGTTCAAGGTATAGATGTAACTAGGTGGTCACCCAGATTTCTTGTTTACTTGGGTTTCTTGTCAAATTGAAAGCAACTTTGTCCTGCCTTTTTGGTGTTGTGTAAACTTTGACCTCAGACTTGTTTTCTTTGCTCAGGTTAGCGGTTTCCCTTTTGGCTTTAAGGCATTTGTATGCAAATTGATCTCCTACAGATGAACTTTTGTGTTTGGGTCACCCTGAAACCCCTGATAATAAACCTCAGGGTGTTTTTTTCTACCTGTATGCCAAAAATCAGCTCCATAGGTCAAAGTGCGTCAAAAACTGCATAGTCGGACACACAGATATAATTTTTATCTAAGTACTAGGGCATTTCCCCCGTGGGGACCTTTACCTAGAGCGTGTAACCTTTGATCTTCAGTTTTTTAGTAGTATAGATAGATTGCAATTGCATACTTCTTTATAAAATGTGATATTGCGATTCAATACGGTAGATGACAGGTAAGATGTCATGAAGTACGAATTTGTAAGTTTGTATAGAATTGAAATGGCGTCGGGATGACCATTTCTGAAAACATTTTTGAAAAATTTAAGTCTTTGGGTGACAGATGATAAAATTTAAGAAAATAAAACGAAGTCATTGGGTGACAATGTTGCTGAACGTGGGGAGGAGCTTTAATTTTGGGAGTGGATTAAATAATATTTAGTGATCCGTTCGGTACGTGTGCCGCTAATCCTGTAAAAAATACTTTACGTCGTCGGATGCATATATCAGGAATTGCTTCATCCAGTTCTGCTGGTGAGTCTGAAATGGTCAATTTCTTGTGGTGGGTAAGATTCGCGTTGATTTGTTTGCCCGAATAAGGGGTAGTATGTTCTATAGTATGTGATTGGTAATTTTTCCTTAAAAATCTTTAAATGTAGAGGGATATGAAGCCACTATTACCTCTGTGTTAAATATTTATGTTCATGTAGGCTCGGTAAGTATGTGAAAAATGACATAAGTCAACTTGCAAACACTCCACAAAATGTCAATTATCTCCCTCCCAGACCTTTTACAGGGATATTTCCCTTGACTCGCCCTTTCCTTTTTAAAGGAATTTTTATTAAATTTTCCTTGGTGTGTCCACTTTGATTTTTGTGTGTTTGGTTTGTAGCAAAACTGCTGCAGTCTTTTTGCAGTTCTTCAGTTAGGTCCTTTACTTCCTTCTGCAAATCATCACCAACAAAAAAATCCACACCAGCTGGGTTTATTGCAAAAGGCCAATAGGCTGGATTAAGGTTCTGTTTGATCAAGGATGTTTTCTTGCAATGTTAATTCATAGATAGCAAAGATAACGCATTCATAGCATCCTTCTTGCTTGGGGTTGCATCGCCCCCCCCCCCCCCCCCCCTGGTGATACTAGTAATGAGGGCGCCTTGTACCCTTGCAAATCAAATTCTGAATGCGCTGAACTGTGAAAAACGCTGATCAACGGTTCTAGCTTCTTGCGACAGTTGAGCAGATAGTAGTACTAGTGTTGACCTTAGGAGATTTCAACCGTGGAATGTTCTCCGGCTGGGGGTACTTCCCCAAGTATCCTTTATTCTGGACTAGTCCAATTTTTCAGCCAACATGTATGTCACGACTCTCAGCGAGTGCTTCAGGAACTGCCTCCCGATTTTCAGCTTTGGCAAAACGTTCTGCAAAACCTTTGGTTTTCAGAATTTTTCTTATTGGCAGTAGTATGTAGGTCTCTATACTAGTCTCTACTGTAGGGCTATGTGTTGCCTCATTCAATGGATTACTCATCCTTCATGAAGTATCTTCTGCATTAGCAGTAATAGTTCCACTAGCAAGCTGATAGGATTGGCCATTGGGCTGTATTTGTATCCATACAAGCTTGTTGTTCCATGTTATCAACATCCATCAGGTTATCATCTCACTATCACCATAGGGACCATGAAACCCATATTGGACATTCAGATTCCATCACCCATGACCAACCATGTTTAGGTGGTATTTGCACTGCAGGAGCCCTGCTAGCCGCCTCTAAATTATCTATCCGGGCCGTTATCGCCCGCCCTAAATACGCTAGATTCCGTGCTCATGTTCAGTATTAAGGCTTGTCAAGAGTCACAGTTTAGCATTAGCTCTGCTTGTATTAACCCGCCAGAGTCATCCGCCATGGACCATTTTGAAGTTTTGAGCAAATTACCACCCGACTTCGTCGGAGGATTTTCTTTATTTGGCGCATTCTTGCGTGTTTTAGGTGCTCTCTGAATATTCTGCGTGGTCTTCGACCCCCCGGCTTTAGGTGTTTTATTGACATCTTTGCTGGACTACGGTCAACGACTTCGTCGCTACCTTATCCTGACTGGGGGTATCTCCCACCGTATCGGACATTTTGTCTGTCGAATTCGGCTGCTTTTGCTTCGACATGACGTGGTATATTTGCCGCGAAACAATACGATTCGCGAGACTACATTTTTTCCATGCCTGACCTGCAAAGGATCATTCGCTTCACTGACCTGCGCATGCGTCAGCGTTTCTATCTCATTTTATTACGACACGTATTTCGAAATAAAATCCGCATATTTTACCGTTTAAATGGTCCAAAATGTAATTTTGGTTGAGCAAATTAATTAAAGGGTTCTTGTGTATTAGGTCTAAGCATTAGAACGGGACAAGATTGATGGTTAATTTTTTGGCTGTTAATATTGATCAAACCCAGGTCCAAAATTAAAACAAGAGCAGCCTACGCTAGACCTTGATAAATCACTGTGAATAATACTAAACTTACAAAAAGCCTTATGAGTATCCTAGATTAAATTCTCGTGGAATGAATTACTTAACAATTTCCAATTTAGAACCAGATAGGACAAATATCAACTTGCATATCAAAATTCAAGGTATAAAACTGATTATAACAAGTGTGTAGTAATTTGTGTTCATCAGAATGTGGACTAATAATTTCAAAGAACATTATTAGTTTGATTGATTTTTTTTTATTCAATATCTAAGTTTGGCTATTCTAATAGCCCTAAGAAATATACTTTACAATATTAAGATGTAGTTTAAAAATCATAAAAAAGTAATTTAGCAGATTATAAAATGTCAAGTAATTTTGCCTATTTAAACTTAGCATCCGAGATGAAATTCCGAGATCCGAGATGAAATTCCTTAGATTAAAATGGAGGACAAATCTGAATTTAGATTAAAATTTTTAATCTATTAGATTTATATTTCAATGTATTTGGATTTAAATTTTTAATCTAAACTTGGATTTGTCCCTGATAGTAATCCAATTAGATTGTTTTTTAATCAAAGAAATTTAGAGAGTAATAATTAAAAATGTGGACAAAGCCACTCGTTTTATCAATTGGTTTCCAATTTTAGTTGATTTTGATAAATTTCGACTCCGAAATCTATGACTGGCTAGCAGTCTATTTACCATGTGGTATGTACACGCATATATTCGTTTGACCTACTGTGCAAAAAGAAGACATAATGTCAGAGTAGGACATAGTGATACGTTTCGTTATTTCACCCATTTTAATTGATTTTGATCAGTTTTGGAAAAATTTGTCCATTTTATTCCACTTAAATGGCTTGCACTCTTTTCACCTGATGAAAAGGCAAAACACTTATGACCTTGGTCATTTCAACCCCAAAATCTGTCAATTTAAGCCAAATAGCTTTCTATCCACTTTATGACACCTTTGGATACAGGTGATTTAACCATTTTGGGACAATTTTGATATTTTGGTAATTTTGATCTAAAAATATGAAAAACAAAAAAATGACGAGCACTAAAGGTACTTATTGACGTTTCCTTGTGATGAAACGGCAAATGTTTCCTTGAAAATTTTTGTGAAACGAAGGTATTGGGACTGAGGTATCCATTTTTGCACAATTATTTTTTGGCCAATTTTACCTCAAAATCTATAAATCGGAATGGCTTCCATTTATCCACTTAAATATGACTCCTTTGATGGTGAATGGACATGTTCTAATCGATTATTTTAAGAAATGGATATATTTCGACTGATTTACCTATTTTTGGATAATTTTACCTTTTTTGGCCATTTTGACCACAAAATTTAAAAATTGAAATGGTGTCCATTTTACCCACTTAAATATGACTCCATTGAAGGTAAATGAACCCACATGTTGTGATCGGTTATTTTAATGAAAGGAATGTATTTTGAGTGATTTTATCTATTTTGGACAACTATGACTTTTTTGGCCATTTTCACCTTACAAAATTTATAAATTGGAAGGGCTTCCAGATATTCCCTTAAATATGAATCCTTGAGGTAAATTGACATGTTATGATAGTTATTTGAAGAAAAGAAAGAAAGACAAAACACAAAAAATAAAGAAAGGAATGTATTTCGACTTGATTTTACCTATTTTTGGACAATTGCGGACAAATTTGACCTTTCTTTGGGCAATTTTTTAACCACAAAATGTAAAAACCCCTATACGTTGATATACATTCCATGGTGGTATGAATCCACCAGTTGACCTTTGTAACAAAAAACGCCGTCAAAAGTCATAGTTTGGTCCTTTGGCCGGCCCCGTTCTATAGGTTTGTTTAATGTTCAGCGTCAGTCCTGTTATAAGATCTTCAGTCCCTTGAAGGGCATTTAAAGGAAACCTGTTGTGGATATGACCCATGTCCATCGGTCTCTTCCTCTCTATCTCTCTGTCGCTTTCCAAAAGAAAAAAGATACCGTGGTATTTTGATCCACTGAAAAATGTAACCCCATTAGTTATGTATGCTTTGGAGGACCGAGAAACAGAGGCCCGAGCCAAGTTTAGACATCAATGTTATTCCTGATGTCAAATGAACAAAGTATTGAGCTGATCAAGTTTTGGTTGTGTTGTTGTGCATTTATCTTTGTGTTTTACCAAATTTTGGGGGGATTGGATAAGCAATAAAGCATATTGCATGTTTTGAAGCATTGCAACCTTTATCATCCGTTTGGCCCAATGTGTGGGTACTCTATTCATAAACTCTTATTACAGAAAGGAATATGCTTATCCAGACCCTTTTTAAGGAGGGATACTAAGATTATTTTGAAGAGGATGTGCTGCTTAAAGGGACATAATGGCATGAAAAAAATTGACATAATGAAAAGGACCCTTACTGAAATCACTTCCACGAGTTTGAAAACAATTTGGATGTTTACATTCTGTAAAAACAGTAAAAACAGGAAGAGTTCCAGGGGGTAGGTGGCAGTTTGTGGCAATTTCTGGAACAAGGATGCTGACATTACTGCCAGCATTTACCAAACTTGAAAAGCATGTTGTTCATCAGCTAACAGGACCATTGCATTGTATATGTGCTAACCCTGGCTAATCCATCTTTCACTTGGGTCATTTGTGCCCCTGCACAGAGTGGGAAAAGTAGAGAATTTAAGGAGCTCCTTCCCAGGAAATTTTGCCATTTGGAGGGAAATCTTGACTTTTCAGATAAAGATGTATAAAAAAATGGTGGGAAATCTAGGGAAATGTGAGTGAATTATGAATTATAGCCCTGTCCCTGCATTAAAATTGATAATATCACTTCATAATTCTAGCTGAACAAAGTATAGAACCATCATGGATTCACACCAGTAAATAACAGGAGAAACAGAGGTAAGTCCAGCCTCTGCTGCAAATGATGGTGTTTTTTGTGGACCGGTTTCTAAGTGTACCCTAAAGACCAAGATAAATGGCAAGATCTGATTTGAAAATCATGGTTGCTATCAATATTAAGTGTAAAATCTGTAGGAATATCAAAGGAAGGTTGACATTGATACATTATCTTGATCTGACAAACCAATTTTAACCGTATTCTTACAGGAAACACCTGACTGAAAAAGTGCTCTGACCTCCAGGGTCCACAGTGCATGCTAGTCCTCACTGTCCAGTAGCTCAAAAATTTGGGGGATAACTACCCTAATTTCATGATTGATTGGGTAGGAGATATGATGATCTTCAAGCAGAATGTTAGCTTTTAAAGTCTGAGATGTTCCATTGAGGAGAAGATGACGTTTTCATCTCCCCCATTTTGTACAGGAACGAATGGGACCCGTATTTACTGGTGTGAAACCTTATATGGAAAGATTCCACATAGAGGACAACAAGGTTGCTAAATTGAACCATTTCTTGCTAAGGATTCATAAAACATATAAGATTGAATTAAGATTTACATCCTAATTCTCAAAAGAAGATTAGTTAAATCTGGAAAGAAAAAAAGCTCGATTCATTTACCTATCTCTTCATGACACACAGCTTAATATTTGTTTCCCCAGTCTGACTGTCTCCGATAGATAAAATGTCATCATGTAAATTATTACTGCATGTATATTTCATCGTTTGCAATTTCCCCATTTGAGGTTGTAAATTGATTTGATTTTTAAAATAAATTATGTAGAGTGCAATGCATTGTATAATTGTTTTTATTGAAAATTTTCCTATAAGGCGACGAAAAAAGAAAACCTTGTTTTACGGGCGAGCAGACCTTTCGAGTAGGGTCGGTCGGGCGAATTTTTTCTTTTTTCAATTTTTTTTCTTTTCTGGAGCTCAAAATTGGCCTAAAATAGCCCCAAAATCTGAAAAATCAAGAGAAAAAATGAAAAAATTTTACAAACAATTTTCTAAAAAAATTTGCCAAAATTCATAAATTGGGCTAAAAACAGGCTGATTTTACATGATTTTTGGAAAAACTAAAAAAAAAAAATCTGCAAAACTGAAAAATCAGGGTCGGTCGGACCCGTAAAACAAGGTTTTTTATTTTCGTCGCCTAAAAGAAATAAGTGTTACTGTAGGGGGTAACCGTGGTCAAAGAATAAATCATCTATGCATATATATAACACTATTGTCAGTTAATATTCTCAGTTTAGTAAAGAGAAAGTGTGAGCAGCTATACAGTATTGATTGAAATTTTGATCGAGTCACCAACTCACAAATAGGTTAGGTTATAATATCATTGTGATAAGTGCAGTGGAAAGTAGCGATTATGCATAGTTTCACCACATGTTGGATTTTTAGAGTAAAAGATATGAATGCTGATAATTATTTGGAGGTTAAAGAGAGAGAGAGAGATGCTGTGCATGTGAGTGCATAGAATCACTGATAGTGTCTTAACTAAAATGCAGTTCAGTTGTTGATGTTTACAACTTACACATAAATTTTACAATTGTTACAGATTGCGCGATGTGTGTGTCTTTGTGTGTGTGTACTCACATTACGATCGTTCTGAGGTATTTTGTACGCTAACGTTCTATATAGGTTTTTACTTTCTGAGGAATTTTCTTGACATTTTAAAGGAATTCTTGTTCTTATAACGGAATAAACCGTAATCTAGTATTGAGGTTTATTCCGTAAAAGAGTAGAAAAGAGGATTTTTCTAGTTAGTAACTCTATAGGCCTGCGGCGCAATCCTCTTGGCTAAGAAAAGTAGGAAATTTAGTAAAAAAATGAAAAAATGTCTAAAAAAGTGACTTTTTAAGAGAAAAATTGTTACTATATAGTAACGAAATTTGTTACTATATAGTAACTAAAAAAGTGTTTTTCTTACTATATAGTAACTAAAAAAGTGTTTTTCTTACTATATAGTAACTAAAAAGTGACTTTTTTGACTAAAAAGTGACTTTTTAAGAGATTTTTTAGTAAATTCCTCACATTGTAGCTAATGTAAGACTGTTTGTGTGGGTGTGTGGGTGGGTGTGTGTGTGTGTGTGTGTGTGTGTTAGTGTTAGGGTGGGTGGGTATGCAAGCATATGAACATGTGATATGGTTAACCTTTGCATACAAATTAAATGTCACATATACTCCAAGAGTGTTTTGTCCATACAAATGAACCATTTTGCCAAGATTCATTACACTTATAATTACGGAAAAGATTAAGAACTTTTGAGCTTTAATCATTGGCTTAAACTAAAATGCAGCCCAGTTAATGAGTTGATGACAACATTCACACATACATTTTTACAGGTCATGTGTGTATGTGTGTGGAGGATATGTGTGTATGTATGTGTAGAATATGTGTATATGGAGGAAATATGTGGAGGGTGTGTTATATGGAGGGAGTGTGGAGGGCATTTGTGCAGGGTGTGTGTGTGTGTGTGTGTGTGTGTGTGCGCATATGCATGTGTAAGTGTGAATATGTGGTGAGTGTACAAGTGTGCATGTGATGAGCATGTTTAACCTTCAGAAAGAATAATACAGTCACATAAGTGTATTTTGTCCATACAAATGAACCATTTTGCCAAGCCTCTATACACTACTAATTGCAGAAGAAGTGAGGACATTTTGGGGGGTCTTAGATTTTGGTTGGTTTTTTTTTTTTTTTTTTTTTTTTTTTTTTTTTTTTTTTTTTTTTTTTTTTTTTTTTTTTTTTTTTTTTTTTTTTTTTTTTTTTTTTTTTTTTTTTTTTTTTTTTTTTTTTTTTTTTTTTTTTTTTTTTTTTTTTTTTTTTTTTTTTTTTTTTTTTTTGGACACGATCTGCTCGATTTGGGAAGTATTTTCTACGGCAGCCTTGGTCCCAGTGACATTTTAAAAAATCGCCTTTTAAAGATCCATGATCCAATCGCTAATAGCCTCATCCCCAGGGACCCCTGATTTTACTGGAAGTAGTCAAAATTTTGGTATCAGAAGAAAGCTAATATTTTTCTCATTTACCCTGTGAAATCTTAGGGCTAAAGGATGTTTGGTTTGGATGTTATGAGCAAAAATATGCCCCATTTTGGTCGACCAATATTAATTTTACACAGTACTCTATGGGGATTACAAAATCACATTTTTTGCTCTCACAGGTTGAAATATCAGCGCGAAACTTTGCAGATATGGCCTTCACCCGAAAACACTATCAAGATGAAAAATTTATAGACTTAAATCGGGCCATGCCCCTTTAAACCTTGTTCAAAAGATCTTAGTAATATCATGATAATTTAGAACAAAATAATTTACGTCAAAATCCGTTGAGGTTAGTGGATTAACCTCGCTGCAAAACAGTGTAATTTCCAATAACGGTCATTTAAGATTTAAATGTTCGTGACCAGCTATAGCCTTTGGTCAAGTCTTTATCCGATGTGTGTAAGAACACCCTTCTACCGTGTATTGTTAAGTCTTTGATAAAGACTAGCGCTCAGGTTACACCAGATGTTGATGCTGATTTGGATTCACCGTTGCTGTTAAATTGGCATGTGGGTGAGTTACCCTGTGGGTAACCATGTTCATTCCCAAAAAAAGGAACTAGCTGCAAATGCGGGACTACCGCTAGGGGTATCAATTGTGATTGTGATTGGTTCAATGATACAAATAGGAAAAGTTAATCTAAACATGTCAGCCAAAAAACCCTGAGTGTGCAATTTTTTCTTGCCAATTTTTATCCCCTGGCTTGAAAAGCAGGTTGGGGATTTTGCGATAGTGTGCATGTCCGTATGTGTGTGTGTGTGTTCCATTTTGGTTAGGTTTTTGTTTTTCACATCTTATTCGAAAAGTTTAGGTCCAATATAAACTGGACTTGGGGTTAAGGTGCAATAGGGGTTCATTCATATGTGGATGATGTCCACGGTCATGGACCAAGGTCAAAGGTCATCTGAGGTCATGTTCTAGACTGCCATCTTGCCAGGGGGATGACACAAGTTTACTTGCTGTTTTTTATTCTTGGATATTGGCTATTTTAAAGGTATATCTTTTATTCTTGTATTGAGAACAGGTCCTGTAAATTTTATATTTTTACTGCAATTTGGTCCCGCTGCAGGTATATTTTCACTGAAAACTATAATATCACCAAAAACTGATCCTGGTAGCTTTTTAATGAAAATTGGTCCTGTAAGGGGTCAGAACCTCAGGAATGAGCATAGGTACCCAACAACCCCCCCCCCCTTGAAATTTAGTTAAATATTTATCTATTTGAAATTTTAGTGCAATGATATGCATAATGCCTATTTTTATATATTTTTGGGGGGTGAGTTATGTGTATTTGTGTGTGTAGGTGTGATTGCATGTGTGTGTGGGTGTGCATGCTTACGTATTTTATGTGTTGTGGGAGTGTGTTTGGGTCTGTGTGTAAAGTGTGCAGAATTGTATGTGCGTGGTGTGTGTGGTGTTGTAAAATGTGTAAGCTTTTGTGTAAGCACATTATGAGTGTATGTTTGTGTTTTAGTAACCTAATAGTGCAATTTTTTTGTACTCTTCAATTATGTGTGCTAGTTTAAATGTATTTGCATATTTTTAAAATGATTTTAATATTTTATTTCAATGTTGTAATTGAAATAAATGCTGTAATTTGGTCTTTGACCACTCATGCTTTTATAATAAACTATACTATACTATAAATTTAGAGCTAGCTGCATGTGTTTGCTCTAAAATGCAGCCCAGTTTCTTGATTTTGATGAAAACATACACTTAATACTTTACCATTGTTCCAGATCATATTTGCTTCTGTCTTTACTTATTTATCTGTAATCAGTATATGGTTTATCAGCATACAACATTCAATCCACTTTTTTATCCCATGAAATTTGGCCTTAAAAAGTGGGCTAAATATGCGGCAAAATGGAAATGCAAGTTGCTAGTTACCATATTGCAGTGTTTAATAAAAGTAGGCAGTTGAAAAGAACGTGTATCTGTGAATCCGGTGTGGGGATAAGCCAAAGAGGTGACACAGATTTTAGAATTCTTTAACTTGTCATCAGAAATTGCATGACATTAACATTGCTAGGGGGAAATGATTGAATATGCCCCATTTCTCTCTCTCTCTCTCACTCACTCAAATATTGCAATCAATTCAGTAAAATAACCTACAATTTAACCTTACTGCATACCTGAGATAGGAGATTGGCATCTCATCAATTTGCATCTCATATGTGCAAAAAATTAATGATGACACATGTGCAGATATTGTTCCACATGAATTCTCTATCATTCTTTGATGTTGTTATACTTCAGGGTTTTTTGCATGTTTTTTACCTATGTACTTATCATAACTTTGATATTACCGTTATGAGCTGGAAATGTCTTTATTTTAAATACAATTTTCAGAATATTTTCTCATTGGTATGTATTCTCTCAAGTCCACACTGGTTAAAATTGTGCATTGAAATTCCTTTTGAACTGGCAGCTGGGACTCACAACAGTTAAAACAATGTTTTTTACTGTTACTTTGCACAAAAAAAAATTTTATCTTTTTTATTTTTTTTATTTTTTTTATTTTTTTTATATTCTTTAAAATGTTTGTCAACAATGTTTTTTTAAGGCAACATTTTTGAACATTACTGCATTCCTGTGTTAACTATATTACTGATGCAAAACTTCTAGAAATTTCCAAAAATGTATTTTTCAATGATCTGGATGAGCATGAATAAATTCAGCTAAAAAGCACACCCACATTTTTTGTAGGGATATGCACCTTTAAGTAATAATCTTGAATTTGATGAACAGTTTTATATGTAGAGTAAATGGCAAATTTCTCAAAGTGAGTTAAAACAAAGTGGTCCATGAATCAATATGGTATTACTGAAATAACCTTTTTAATTTTAACAATTTTCCAAGAAAAGCTTACCTTCCATTATTTTAGGTTTTACAATAATAACATTTTTCAATTTAGTCAGTTATTGGCCACATTGTTAATTGACAAGGCAATACTGAAGTTATATCTGCCAGATTTGGCCATCAGAGTGAATCAAACTTATCTCCTCAGCCTTATCATTTAGTTATTAAATACCCACATAAAACCATTCATATTTTACAAATCAAATTGGCTGCTAATAGTTTTTCATTAGGATACGACATCTAAATCAGTTTCCGGAAGAATTTTCATTCATGTTGGAACTGTTTATTACACAGAATAGCTCACGTTTTGAGAAAGCTTGCAGTCATGCTCAAAGAATTATTCTCATGAACTAAGTGGCACTGTAGCATAGAAGTGTAGAGCAGGGAAAATATGTGTGTATACTTTGTTCGGTCTCGTGTTTGAGGGTGACGTGATGACGCGACTCTGCATTCGCTCTAGCGCTTGGATTGTTCCGCCTTTGTTCGCATGTGTAAATGCTGCAGTTCCCAAGGTCGACGCGTGCGTTTCTAGGGTGTGAAAACTAACACATGCAGTGACGTCACCCTCAAACTTGAGATCGAACAGAGTATATTAATTCCATTTGTTGTTCCGATCAACCAAGCATCTTGTGTAACAAGGCACCTACAATCTTGGAAAAAATTGTTGGAACACTTGTGGTAGGTTTTGAAAAATTCCCCCCGTTCTCCCCCGAAACAATGTTATTCATGGTCATGTCATCAACACCCTTGGCACGCACCCCAACATTGAGATAATGGGGGGTGGGAAGGGAAAGGTCGAATGGAAGGATCAGGCTTGCAATTGAACTGGGACTTTTGGGTTAGGGACCTACGATGTGATCACGGCGAGCATTTAATACAATCATGTTAAGTGTTCCAACTAATTTTCATATTGATTGAGGGATGACTGCTCTTCATGCTGGGTTTGATGGTCTATATCTATCTATCTATCTAACGGCCGCAGCCGAGATGCTGTTCACTATGTAGCGCCAAATGTCCCTGCCCGTCATCAAGCCGGGGATGCCGGGGATGATGGTCTCTTGGACTGTATCTACATCTAACAGCTTGATCCAGAATAGTTGTCCTTGCTGCTTTCATTTCTTCATTCTTAAAAAATGCCTTGTGGTGCTGAGCAAAAATGTCAAACAAATTTGAGTGGACAATCTTGTAAATTTGACCAGAATCTTGTCAACCTTGACTTTAATCTGGTCAATTTTTTGAGTAAAACCCTTGTGGATTCACACCAGTAAATAACGTGAGAAACCGGTAAGTCCAGCCCCCACTGCAAATGAGGTGGGTTTTTTTGTGACCCTCCCCTAAGTATACCCTAAAAACTGAGAGAAATGGCAAGATCTGGGTTACAAATCATGGTTGCTATCAATATTAAGTATAAAATCTGTAGGAATATCAAAAAAAGATTGTCATTGATATGTTATTTTGATCCGACAAACCAATTTTAACCGTATTCTTACAGGGAACACCTGACTGAAAAAGTGCTGTGACCTCTAGGGTCCACCGTGCATGCTAGTCTTCACGGTCCAGTAGCTCGAAAATTTTGGGGATAACTACCCTAATTTCATGATTGATTCGGTAGGAGATATGATGATCTTCAAGCAGAATGTTAGCTTTAAGGTCTGAGATGTTCCATTGAGGAGAAAATGACGTTCTTATCTCGCCCATTTTGTACAGGAACGAATGGGAGCAGTATTTAGTGGTGTGAAACCTTGTAAGATCGCATTTAACAAGGTATATTTTATAAGTGATATTTATTACGCTCCACTAGATTCCATGTTCAGTAGACTTAACAAGCCATGCAGTTCTAATTTAAAGTGTATGAAAATGCTATAGAAATAACATATAGACCATATTCAATAGCCAGCCATGTGGTGGACAAGATAGATGCATTCCAGTACTACAATACATTCACCTGTCAATGATCCCTGTGCAATCGCTGAACATGGATCGATTGACAGCTTAATGTTTTGTAGTCCTGGAATGTATGCATCTTGTCCACCAACATGTCTGGTGGCTGACGTCATATTGAATACGGTCTATAGGCACAGTATTAATAGCTGGTACTTTTTGTTTGCACTGAGGTATAGTATACAATTATATACTGCCATGAGAGGCTATGGTTAAAACTATGAGCCTGAGGTGAAATCAAGTAGGCCTACAATTTTCCTTCAGGAAAAGAGTAGATGTACTTGATGTCACCCAGGGACCATAATTGGTAGGTCTTGAATAAAGGCAGTATTTGTTTTTACATACTAATTAAAATAAATTTTCCAATTTTTCTCTTCATTAATAAATTTCCAACTTTCCTTCTTCCAATTTCAGTACTCAATGCAAGGTCACCTTTATACAACAGCGAGGTTCCGAACCTCAAGTACTATTTACGTCTGTAAAGAGTACCTCTCGCTGCATTACGCTCTTGCGCAATATCAAAAGCCAGCTACTATTTATTGCTTGGAGGTACTATTTCCCAGTACTATCCACTTGCACACGTCTTCATCCAAATAATGAAACTACTTCAATCATTTTAGAGATTTTCTAATTAAAGCTCTAATTTATTAATGGAGTAATATAAGAGAATAGGTGTCTGTCCTGGAAGAACTTTGGTGTGAGTCATGACACTGAAAGTTGGATAAAGTCAGTGACCAATTGTGTGGAGAAGTTCCTAGATGAAAAATGTATACTTTTTTTCTACAAATATGACATTTAATACGATGCTGTTATCAAATCCATTTTCGTACCACATTCAAACTCAAAATGTCAAGGAAACCGTATCTTTTTTAAAGATAAATCAGTCCTGTGACTCTATCATTTTCACATAACGCTAGTTGCTGTGTAATCAAGCTGTTTTGACTGCTTGCAAATTTTCTCTTATTTTTAGATCAAGTGTAAGCAGTGGTACATAGCCAGATCTATGTATCCCTGTCAAAAGCTGACAAATCATTGTGAAATACTTGCCATAAACTATCCGTCGGCCTACAAACGCTCATGATTTTTATGGTAAAGGTATTGTCACAGCACAGAAGACGCTCCTGACCCACCCCTTCCGACTAAACAAGACGAGCATTTTTTCAAATCGCTACAATCTCGTTCAAACTTAGAAAATTTCCATTTTTTATCACCGACCAGGGACGATTATTCTGCGAGTATCCCCGTCGTCAAGGATACATGGGATGCTGAAACGCCAAGCAGTAGGCGACAGCATAATGGAATCAACAAGAACCAGCATGTTTAATTGGCGACGCCACTATGTTCAGGATAGTCCCCCCCCCGATTAGTCGCCGACCTTGAAACGACAGCAAAAGTTGTTACATGTCGCTGTCAATACTTGCTCGTCGATTGGTTTGCTGTGTTGTTGACGCCCAGAAAGGTACCGTCACATGGAGACAAAACCCAGGCGACTTTCGACCAACCCAACCTCTTCCCATACACAGACCACATTTCTTTTCAAAATCGGCTCATTCTTGTTCAATTATAGACAGAGATGCTCAATCGCCGAGCGGTAGGCGATCAAGCAATGTCACTTGTTCAGTTCTCAATCAGTCGCTGACCTTAACACGACAGCACAGTTGCAGTCAATACTGCAAGTCGGCGCCTTATCTTTTGTATATCGCCGAGTTTAGTCCGCCGATCAGTTGGCTGCATTTTCTCTCAAGCTTGGAGCAGACTCATTGCCGACCACTTTCCACTGCACACAACCACTCATGCGGGCACCCACTCCTCGGCTACCGCTTCCAAACCGCTCATGTGTTCAACTGACCTTCCCGATTCCAAAACCCTCCACAATTTTTTAAGCTGCAAGAAAAATTGTGTGGCGGTTTTTTCAAATTGCCACGTGGCTCCCGACCACACAAGACGGCAGAAGCCTGTACAGGACAGTCCCAGACTTGGCCAAACCTACACCTGAAAAGGAAAATACTCACGATTTTCGAAAAATGGCCAATCGTCCAACCAGCTTGAGCAGTCTGGAAAGCGGTTTTCTAGCAAATACTGGGTAAGACTACAGACGTCTGTACAGAACAGGCCCAACCTTGCCAAACTACACATGAAAAAGAAAAACTGGTCACGATTTTCGCAAATGGCCATCGGTCACCATTCTGGAGCAGTCTGGAAGTGGTTTCCTAGTCAAAAAATCGGCTGTGTGACGAGCCTATTTTATGAAAAGTTTAGCTTGACCTAACAATAATAAGGTAAAATTGTTTTATTGGTATTATTTTTGGCAATAATTGTTTCCATTTGTAATAGTTGCCCCTCTATACTTCATTGCTCCTTAAGTTGTTTTTGATGATATGCCTAACTGTGCCTGTTTTCAATGACAAGCTGATCCCTGTTAAACAAAATCCTACACAGATCTGTTTGACCCCATGCAAATTGTCTTATTTTTAGAGCAATTTTAAGTAGTGGCGACACAATTTTGACAATGGTTTTTAAGTAGGAACATGCACAGCTATTACCTCAGCAAAAATCAACAGAAATTCCATTATGGAATCTTACCATCTAGGCCTTCAAAGGTCATGGTTTGTCATTTATAAAGCGTCCTCTATATGCCAATTCTCGTAAAAGGATGTGTTAACTAAAATTTCGTAAAATTTACAACAGATGAAGTCATGGTACAAATAATCCAATTAGTTGCCCAAAATGTGTCGCAACCGTGATTATTTTTTTGTTTGATTCTAAGGCTTTTCTTGGACACAGATAAGCACCGTCCCAAATAAAAAATCTTGGCATCACTTTTGACTCACAATGCAACACACATATCATTCTTTATGTCGTTCACTCAACTTTTCTTTATGGAATATATCCAGTAATTACCTTGACCAGGAAACTTGTGCTAATGTCAATGCTACTCACAGTGTTTTATCCAACCTTGCTATGGTATGCCCTTCTGTCCTGGCTGCAAGATAAATGATATTGCCCGTCTCCAGCGCATACAGAACAGGGCTGCTCGCATTGTTTTCCAAGTTCCTCGTCGCTTCCCAACTTCTAATCTTTTGGACTCTCTCCAACAGTATCGTGCTCTTCCTCCATTTTTACAGCTGTTGACAAGCGTATCATTTTCAAAATTCTGTTGCATATTTAAGTCGCTTGAATAGCTTCACCAAATAATTGGCATGACTGCCCTTTCAGTTTTACAATCCACCTAGGGAGGGCCTACGCTCGGCATTAGATACAACCGCCTTGTTGTCCCTAGGACCAACCAACTGATTGGGTGATAGGTCTTTCAGTGTACGCGGTCCAAATCTATGGAATACAATCCACCAAGCGATAGAGCATACAGCACTGGTAGTAGTTTTAAGAAAAAAAAATCTCAAAAACTATTTGTATTTGATTTATGGGTTTGTATTGCTCATTTGGCGGTTCTTAGCTTTTTTTTCTGTGTAAAGCGCCTGATCAATTTTGGGATATTGCGCTATATCAAGAACTGTTATGTATGTATGTATGTTGTTTTGTCATAATAAATGGCGACTTTCAAACAGCTGTGCATATAGGATTAATGGTGATTTGTGGCAAATTGGAACTGTGAAGCGGCATTGGAGTCCTATAGCTCTTTAAAACCCATTGAATACTTAAACTTAGGGCATTTTAACATCAATAGAACCACAAGATTTCTGGTTAAACGGTTGCAGTTCAAAAACAGGTGAAATTTTCTAAAGGATAAAGTGGGAGGGAAAAGGGAAAAGATAGTGTTGATATCGCATTTAGGGTCTATTCATCGTGTTAGCAGCTGAAAAATTAAGTTTTTTATCCATTTGATCTCTAAAATACCTTAGGATGCTTTTACTTAAAGAAGTTACAATGCAGGCTGAGAAGGTATGGAATTTTCAGTTGTTTACTTTTCTATAATACAAAATTGTTATTAAAAGGATTTATTTGGCAAACCTTAAAGGGATTAGCAGCGAACCATGCAAGAGGAATAAAAAAATGTGGAATGCCATGTTTTTAACTTATAAATCAGGGATAAGTGTGACAATATATAAAATATTGACTGCCTTTTTATTCGGGGGCATGTGTGAAACTATAGGCCCAAGGTTTGATCTCGAAAGCATACTATGCCCCGAGGCTAACCGATGTGGGCCCATAGTCTGGTTTGAGATCACCGAGGGCCTATAGTTTCAACAAGTTTATGCACCGGGAATAATATTAAAAAAGCAGTCAATATTTGTTTTATGCTACCGAATATATAGAAGGATTCTTGTCATCTGATTTGGTTAAAAGAACATTTTCTAAGCCAACTAATATTCTTTAACATAGGGCTAATATGTGTAGGCCATGGTTTTAAAGGAACAAAAAAGTGGGGGAAAAAAAGTTTCTCCTTGACGAATTAGTTCTCAAGGATCCAACTTCCAAGTATTTCCAATTAAAACAATCCAAAATTAAAGACCTAATCAGTGATTCAGGCGAAAGAGTCAAAATATTTGGAAATTTGCAGGGATGGTTTTTTTTTTTTAAAAGTGAAAAGTATAAGTTCGTTAAAAACCCTATAAGTTACTTGGCTTCAACTGAAGAATTGACAGAAAAGGGAGCAACACTGCAGTGTTCAAAGATTTATGAATCCTCATTCAATTCAGTTACAGTATTTGTAGTAAGGTCCGAACGGACAGTAATAACGAAAATCCGGATTTGTCCTCTATAGGTTGCTTCTGGCCCCCCCCAATCATTTGTAGAATATGTTGGGGACTACCATGTACTTGTTTTACAGACATGCAAAATCTGATTTTTTTGATGTTTTTTTTCGATCTTCGATTTGCTGTTTAGCAAATCACGATAGTGTCTTTAAACATCCAAAACGCGAACGTAACAAGTTAAAATTCCAAAAGTTCCACTTCTTCAATTCAATGGCCAACATTTTTAAAAAGTCCGACCAGAAATAACATCTTCAAATTGATTTTGTAATTCAAATGTTTTGATGCAGAAGAAAGAAAGAGAAGAAAGAAGGAAAAAACCAGTCCGCAAGGACAACATAACACATTTACAAAGTTTTTAGTTTTTTGCTGTTGTTACTTGGTGGGGTAGTAGGTTACAACAAAGTGCTGGAGAGTTTTTGAATGTGGTGGTTGTTTCTGCCATTTGGCTGCTTGTTGTTGTGGATGTTACACAGGGCATCGTCACGGTGCCAGGAGAATTGGTTATGTCTTGCAGTATTTCAGCTCAATGTCAGCAAGTTCTTTATCGTACTCCACTAATATTGTTAGCAGCAGATGTAGACGGAATTTCTGCAGGAGGTGCTTTTGATGTTCGGATTAATGGTTGATGCTATTGCCTTGGACACATTTTCTTCCTTTTTGCATCATGGTCCTAGAATTATAGTATTTTATAGTATTTATGCTTGATTCGGAGTGTTGTGCCCAGACACTGTCATGATGTCGCGATCTTTGAATCCAGCTTGATTCAAGGTAGTGCAGCTAGTCCGCACCGTTAGGCAATGATTGTGTACAACTGTTTGTACCAGATCTGATGATATGGTTTTCATCCTGGTTCGAGGGATTCTTCCGAAAGGGAAAACATTTACAATAGCCAGGGCCGGAATCGGATGCTACTTTTCCATAGGCCGACGCTCGCGGTTTTGCAAAAACCACTGGCCAATTGTGGATGAAGCTTTTCCACATAGAGCAGGGAAAGACGAAACAGGGAACAACGCAACCTCCGGTTTGGCATCATAATACCTCATTGGATTTTCTCGGTTGGACCCCTCCCCCACACCAACGATTATTCTTTGTGAGGGTATCTTTGATGATTGATGTCAGCCTTTTTCCCATGCTCATGTGAATTTCAAAGCTTTCACACGTCATGTCTCGTAAGTTCTCCATGCCACGATTGCAAAATTACAGCATTATATCAGGAACACCGTGTCCTGTATACCTTGATGGATCATTCAAAATCCAGTGACTCTTGAATTAAGGCCATGTCTTCTGCCGATATGGGATTCTTGTCTTTACAACACCCCTTACCATTGCTGTTTCAGGGTGCTGAGAAAACATTTGAAACTCGTGAAGAATTAGCAAAATCTTCATGACCCATGATATCAACTTGTCTGTGTTGAGGAAGTGACGGTGGAGTCCAAAAACGGAATCGCTCATCGACTTTTTGCTTACACAAAGTGCCATTTTTCTGTCGGGAAAGATGCGTAGAATTCTCCGGAGGCAAGTCATCGAACTCTGAATTCGGCAACTTTCAACGACTGCAGATTGGACGTCACGCTTGTACAAATAATCCTCGAATTCTTCACGGCGTAATTTACTGCAGATTTGGTATTAGCACTAGCAGCTGCGTCTATGATTCTTTTAAGACCTTCGTCATCTACAAACTCCACAAAGCGTTTTCGGCTGCGATTCAGCCATTTAGTCGCCCTTGTTCGGGTGTGTTTACCGGGTTAGTTTCAGCACTGTGTGGTAAATGTGAAACAAAAAAATTTCCAAAAAAAGCGATCGTCGTCTGATACACACAACAGTAATTTGTGGAACCCGGGGGCCCCCCAGTCGCCGAGTCGCGCTGTATTTCATCTCTACACCAGCTACAATATGTACACTCATATAAGACGGATGGATATATAGTCCGTACGGCAGTCTCTATGCTGCGGAAAGATGCAGTCTTCCCGCTCAGGTGTCCAGGTGGTTATAGTTCATGAATGAGATTCCCGCTCTCCCGGGGCATAGTTCATTTTTGTTCAATTCTTGAAGCTAATTGATGTATGCCTGCACTTTAAACAATCAGATGACAGGATCTATATTATGAGGTATATAATTCAAATTACCTGGCTTTAATGTAGGGAAAACCACCAAATAGTGAAAAAAAATTGGAAGTATTTGAGGAAAATTTGTCATTACCGTCTCTTGCAATAGACCAGTGGGAGGAAAACAAGTGGGCTGGGCGGGCGGGGGGGGGGGGGGGGGTTCGCTCGGGTAGGTGGGAGGGAGTGGATAGCGGACGGAGCCGGGTGCGGAAGGCTCGGGGGGGAGGTTGGGATAGGAGGGGATTGGGGATGGTGATTGATGCCAGGGCCAACCAGGAACGCAAAACAGCACCACCCACCAAAAAAAAAAAAGTGCACACTTACAGGCCAAAAAAAAAAAAAACAACCAAATAAAAAAAAAACAAATATGAAACCACAACCAAAAACACCACCCAAAAATGAACTCACACCCAAAAATTGAACTGACCTTTTGTACAGTGTATATGGAGAAGGGACCCCAAATTGCCCCCTCAAAAAAGTCTTGGCACCCCTTCAGCCCCCCCCCCCCCCCCCCATTAAAAGACCCCCCCCCCCCCGCCCCCCCCCCCCCCCCCACCCCCCTTCTCCCCCCCCCCCCCCCAAAGGTCTGCTGGTTACTAAACGCAATAGACATACAGCGACGGCATCTCAAAATTAACACTAAACAGCTGATTTGTGGTTTTTACACTAGATTACAGAAATAAACCAAAAAGATCAAATAAGTTTTGTTTCGAGGTCAAATGTTATTGATCATGGTGCACAATTTACCTGAAAATCTGTGAATTCACCGGGAAAAGGCTTTTTTTTTATATCTCAAGTCGGAATTTTTGATACGACGTATAGAAATTACAGAGTCGGGTTAAGTAAAAGTACTGCCTTTATTTAATATACGAATTTAAAGCAGCACTTGCGGGGTATGTTCGAATATCCATGCCAGTAAAACAAAAAAAATATAAAAAGTACGAATTGGATGTTTTTTTTCGGTTTATGTTTCGATTAGCAAAAATCGCTGCTAATCCCTGTAACATCTGATTTACTTTACAAAAGGAAGAGCTATGTTTACTTTGTTGAACGGTATAAAGCTCATTGTCCACAGGAATGTGGCGATAGTAGGATTTACCCCTTCTTAAAGCGGCACTGGACATTTTCACAAATATGAAAATTTCTTCAATTTGATCGCAAAATGATAGTCTAGGCATCCATTGGAAGAATAGAATAGAGACAATTTTACATATAAAAAATAACATTACAAAAACCAGGATAGGGACATTAATAAAAGGCTAAAGGAATCCAGGGGAATTTGTAGGGTTTAGGGTACTCTAGTTTGCAATAACTTTGATCAACAAATTGTTCATTACATGGAATATTTATAGGACTCAGACTATTATCTTTAAAACCACAAAGGCCAGTACGGTTTCATCAGTCAAAAGGTGAATGCATAGGAAATCAACTTGTGAAGGTACTCCTCGAGTAACTGCAGAGGTACACCACTACTTGGTGGGCAGACTATGGGTACCGTTCAGTCACCTAGCGGCGACCACTTGCAGGCGTAACACTATAGGATGGGTACTGCTAAAAAAATTTATGCTGTTATGCGCCCAGAGGGGCTTGTGTACTATGCAAGATTACTTAGTTGCAGGCAATGCATCAAAAAATGCAATATCAAGGGGAGAGTACCCTTGGAGTAGTAGGAGCTAAGAGTACCACATGGAGTAGCCTAAGCCTAGGTGATATGTGGCAAGAATCTGGCTTGTGTATAAGGAAATTTTCAAGTCGATTTGGACACATCAAAAGGTAAGTTGGGGGAGAGTTGTGGATTTTAAAATGCCCTTTAATCTTAACTCAGTAAATGGACAAAATGATATCAGCTTTTAAGAAAGACTGACAGCAGCATTGCAGACATTGCCTAGTCTTAACATGGTGTGTCTCTCTCTACTCATCTCTCTAGATATTCAAGGGGTTTAGGACAAAAAGTCCCCAACTGCAAAAGTTGCCAGGTGGTTATATTGGCAGGTATAACACTTAAAGGAAAAAAGTATAAGAAAAAACTTATACAAATACGCTATAAAGAATAATTATTGAACACATATCGAGTGTGTCATGGAAAAAAAAACCGGATTATACTAACCATAAAAATGAATTAAATCTTTTGTCCTGACCATGCGATATTTGAAATTCGCGCTAGGGATATGGGGATTATGGTATGCGGTTATGGGATACGACGGCACAGTAGCGTCATTACACCTTCACACATGATGCGCTTTTATAATGTGGCATTTCCTATCGTGGTATGACCACAAACGTGCCGGGGCGGTATCGCAAAACCCTTATGCAATACCGCGGAATTTAAAACGCGGCCATGGTCAGACTAGGTAGTTTTAATTCATTGTTATGGTTATGAAAGTCCGTTTTAGGTGAGATTGATGATTGTTGAAACAAACTCGATTGAATATGTGGTCAATAATTATTTATTAGAGTCTATTGTTATAATATTATTCGTGTACGGGTTCTCCTTGAATAAGAACACCAACTGGCAAATGGCAGCTATTGCATATGGGGCTTCTTGCAGGAACCCCTTAATATGCCTTTTAGTCTGTATTGGCTGACTGTAGGAAAATAAAGGACTGACACGAAGTCATGAGCCAATGCATTCGTTTAGTCAATCAATTCTTAAAAACAGGTTTTAAGAGTATGTGCATGTTTGATGAGTCAAATGTTAAAAAGTCTAAATTGTCTAACTTATTTGTAGTTTTGAAGACTCTAGCTCCCTTATGTCTACCACCTTTTGAAAGAGGCACGGAACCCATTTTCACCAAAATATGAAAACTTATAATATAATTAAAAAAAAAAAATCTAGGCCATTGGAAGAATAGAGATATTATTTACACATAAAAATAAACATTTACCCCAAAACAGATGGGACTAAAGTGACCAGGAGATTTTTTTGAGAAATACAAATTCTCTCCAAATTGCATTGGATCGATTGTAGACCACCTCTAACTTGGAATTCACATGCTCTAAAATTTTGGAATATTATAATATTAAATAAAACTACCTGATTGGTACACAATTAGAAGTTTGTTTGTAACCCTGGCCTTTTTAGCTATTGTTTTTTTGTATTTGTATTTACCATTTTTGTACATGTACATGGGTATTCATTTGCTATGTTTTCTTTCATACTGTGTTATGTTATGTAATTGCAGGGCCCCGCCTTGGAAAATCAGTTCGTATGTATAATTGAAGGGGCTACCCTGTTTAAAGAAAAGAAAGTTTTTTTTAAATAAATAAAGTAAATTACTTATGTGAAATAATGATGATGTGGATTGATTGTTGTTCTACAGCTACAACCATGACAGATTGACCTCTGCTTCTCTTCACTATACCAGTAGTTATTTCTTTCTTCTTCTGAGAGTTGTTTAAAAAACAGACCTTGTCTCTTCTTCTCAGTAGCTGCACCCGAGGTAGGGAATTTCCCCCCTCATTTTTGTCTTTCCCCCAAGCCCAGCACCCCCACCCCGGCCCCAGAAGAAGAAAACATAATTAATTACTTGGCAAAAATTAAGTGATTTGGTGCCAAAATTGGTTTTAAAACTCTCCAAAATTTTGGACTGTTCCCCAAAAAAAAGTTCCTTTCCCCCAAAATTGCACTTACCCTTCAGTTTCACCACAGAAAAAGAAGTCGTGGCACTGCCCCACTGCTTCTTCTGGGCCCCCCCCCCCCTGTAATTATGTCAGTTCAAGATAAGATTCCTTTCAACACATTACTTAACATGAGAATGTAGTAGTACACAGTCATCCAGGGCCCAGATTGGCACCGGTGATCCCGGGTAATTTACTTCTTCATCATAACCAGTTTTGTCATAGAACCGTAATGAAACTCAGACACAGAAATTACACGTCTAGATTCAAAAAATTGGCAGGTTTGGTATTAGAAATTGACTAGGGTGGAAAAGGAGTGTTTTTTTCAGTAATCTATTCTAAATTTAACTATATATTTTTATTGTCCAAGTGTGGTTGAAAGAAGTTGTGTTTTACTTGTTATAAAAGTGTTCAAATAGTTGATATTGAACAATACCTCTGGGCTGATTGTTGTATGTCTTCTCGTGCCCAACCATATTTAGCCTCTTTTCCTTTTCAATCTATCCCTATCCCCTCACTAATAGAATTTAGATATGTGGTTAAACCAAATTTCTTTGTAAATCAATAGTCATTACTGTTGTGTGTTTGGGGTTATATTTTATAATCTGTTTATAAGTCTAATGGTACTTGTATATCTATTGCTAATTCTAAGCCTAGAACTTACTGTGGAATTTAAAACTTTTTCAGAAAGAAGTTTTTGGGGGCTCGGTTTTTCTTCTGCTAAATTCTAGCCTGAACTACTGCGAACTTAAAAACAACTTTTCAGCAAGAAAAGTTTTTGGTAATGCTAAATTTAAGGGCTAGCATTATGGGGGAAGTTAAACAACTTGCAGCAAGAAAATTATGTGTCTTCTTAATAATGTATATATACATCTCATCAGCTTTACTAAACTAAGTATTAGTGCACATTGAGAGCATGTGTGTGGTCCAGTGGAAAAGGCAGGGACTCGTGGACCAGTAGGCCGGGGAGTTTCGAGCCCCGAGTGTGCCAAACGTGTTTGTGTTCCTGGGCAAAGATACTTAATCTCAAAAACCCCGTCGACCCAAGTGAAATACGGGGAGCTGTTATGGGTGATATTACAATCTAGTGCTGATAGGGTTGTGAGCTTTAGCAGCGCACCTAGATGTAGGCGAAATGATTGTTTGTGACGATTTCCTCCTGACGAGGCCCCAGCGTAACGTAAATCGTAATACGTAAAAGCGTTAATAATAATTGGCAATCCAAAATCAGCGCATGAGACTTCGTGTGTTATGCGCTGTTGTATGTCTAAAATGGTTTGTATTATTATTATATTATTGTTCTCAAATGAAAAGGCATATGACAAATAATGGCAAATTTCCCCAAAACCCACTTAAAAGGTGCAACAAGGAGATTGCAATAACAGGTGTTCCAAACAAAAAGTTGAAAATCGATTTTGCCACTGGTGAAAGCGTGCTATCTTGAAATACCCAATCTGAAGAGATTATTAAGCTGAAAGGAGAAATGGTTCTTTGGTACAAAAATATGAAATTTAATTTCGTATATAAGAGCAAATATGAAATTCAGCTTATGTTTTTAATTGAAATATAAAGAATATACAAAATCACCCCTTTTGTTTTCATTTTAAAGGGCTGTCGTGATCCACAACCTCGTCCCCCGACAGAATTACCTAAAAAGTTGAGATTTTGAGATTTTTTATACATCCGCCGAACTGTCAGCCTTAGTACTTAGTAATCCACGTGTATCAAATCTTACGTTCAAATTCGGTGGGTTTGCATGGTCGATTCGCATCTTGTAAGCAATTCGCCCAACAATTTAGTTATTTTCTGTCCGTAAACGGACAGACAGGAAATTACAGTACAGTGGCCTTTGGGACCATGGGAAACAAGGATTTGCTCATAACACAAAAACCGCCCAAGATCGGGATGGCGATCAACTCAAAATTTTGTGAAAATTTGAATAATGAATGTGAATAAGTTTTCTCAAGGATATCTTACTTGAAACCATGAAAAAACAGAAAGTGTTGGAATCACAAAATGCACCTTTAAAGTTATTTCTGTAGAGGTAAGACATCTATTGATGAATTGTCTAATTACATGAATCAATAATATAACAGAAAATATAGAAGACTTGAAATCTATCCTTGCACCTATAAGAACAAAAGTGTTAAGTCTGTGACTTTACATAAAGTAGAAGGTGTGAAATTTGAAAATTTAATTTCTTATGTCTTGCAAACTATATGATCAGCATTGTGGAGATTTATGTAGTATCCGGAAATTATGATTTTATGGGCAATCATGTAGTGACAAGACGTGCTCATAAATATGTCAAAATTAAAGCAATAATAGGCACTCTTCAAAAAATCTGCTTATTATTGCTTTATATTGCGTCTACAGTGGGCATTAATTTGTGGGAAAATGTACATGACTATGTGGCTTTTTTTTTTTTGCGCACGAGGTTGCATGTGAGCAGAGTTTTATTTTATATGCTATCTACTAGGCGGGTCACCTGGCTTTAGCGCTTACCTGACTTTGGCGACGAAGTAAGTCTATATGAGAGTGCGGGGTGACAGATCAATAGGTCATCAAAATTTATTTCCAATTAAGACACAGTATGATAAAAAAAAACAGGCATGAATAATGAAGAGTCCAGGAGGAAAAGGTTCGATAGGGCCCAAAAACTCAACCCCCCCCCTTGGAATACATTAAAGGAACAACACAAAGGAAGAAACAGGGCATAACTATAAAGAAACGCACAGAAAGGGTAAAACACTTGTGGAACACTGTAACACAATAAAATCTTTGTTTTTGTAAACCCAAAAATCAATTGTAGTTCATACTCTTCGCGTTCAACCCTGTAGTTTGTCTATGGCGACTCTTTGAGATAATTTGTTAGTAAGGTCTCTACCATTACCAAGAACAGGGAACGATTTTTGGACATCAAGGTACAGAGTAAACTGTCAAGTGTAAGTATATACACATGTGTGCTTATATTTGGCCTGTGCTGGATGTTTGTTTTTATGGATGTTTGTTTTGGCATAGATGCCTTGCAGGGTCAGACCCTTCCACTCTGCAGTCTTTTCATATAGGGCAACACAATAGTCATTTATTTTTTACACTAGGTATAGGTAAGGAGGTTTTTAGTGCAAAAAAATAACATAAATAACATATATTTGTCCAAACATGGAGTATTACCTTGTTAAATTTAATTTAGAAAGTTTTCAAGTATGACAACTAAAAATGATTCATTTTTCCTTTGAATGCACTTCATATTTTTATGAAATTGGTGTATGTGTGCATTTGTTGTTGTGGTTTGCATGTAAGGGTTGTGTGTTGGTGTGGGTGGAATGGGCAATTAAATGTTTAATGGTAAATAAAAAAAAATGTGGTAAATAAAATTTTAATTAAAATGTTTCAAAATGTGGGTAGAGACAGCAAACAATTTTAAATGTAAGTGGGGGAGGGGGGGGGAGGAAAAGGGGCGTAGGAAGGGTACCCTGAGGAAAGCTTTTATGGTTATGTTGCCCCGCCGATAAAGACCCTCATTTTCAGGCTCTTTTTTCAGTTCCAGGACCCCCATTGTAGGACCATTTCATTTCAGAGACCCTACTTTTCATTGCCAAAGCCATTATTCTACCAAGTTTTCTTTAAAAACTCCTTCAACAAGTAGCTGAAATTGAGGGAGATCACAGCTTAATTTCTGAAATTTTCTGAAAAAAACATAGTTTCGGAGACCCCACAGTTTTGGGCCTGAAATCAGCCCCCCCCCCCAATTAAAAAAACCAAAAAACATAAAAAACCAAAATTGAAAAAAAAAAAAAAAAAAAAAAAAAAACAACAGACCAAAAGTTTGCAGGAGATCTGTTGTTACTTACAAAAAAATTGTTTCTAATATAGGACTTTGTTTTGACAGAGGCTCAGTGAAGAATACTTTTAGAATCTGTGGTGTGGAAGGTGGGGAAGTTTTCCTAAAATACTAAATGGTTTATATTTGTTGGTGAGTTCGTGCTGACAGGCAGGGGAATATGGCCTATTATAAATGCCAATTTAGCTTCATAACATAGGGGCAGGGTTTAATAAAAAAACTATGACACTTCTGACCATATATCAGGCAAACAGAGGATGTAGTTTTAATTCTACAATTTCTGGAAATTGAAAACTGGGGGAAGGGGGGGAAGGATGTCAATGGAAGAGAAAAAGAAGAAATTCATTTTTTCTTCAAAGTTGTAATATAAAGTGAGGAGGAAAACAGCATATGTGTACTGTAAATAAGTTGTTATTAATCTACCTGGCCTGGGCCATACACAAGCCCTTCCCTCTCTAAACCAATGTCATCTAAATTTTCTGTTTTTATGTTTTAATCCCTGATATACACCCTTAAGCAATAAATTGTCCAAAAATTTACGGTTTTTTTAATCACATAGGTGTCTTTAGCATTTTGCGCCCTGGTTGATTTGCCATAATGAAATGTCAGTGGTTGACAAGGACAAAGTCAGTATTCCTTGGTGTGGTGGAGTGTGGTTGATGGGGTGGGGGTTGTGGCGCAGCGGTTTGGGGGTTGGAGGGCGAAGGGCGAAGGTAGCGAAAGAAAGGAGGGAAAAGGGTGCGCGGGTACTCCCGGGCGGAGCGGGGGCATGGGCCTTTTTTTTCTATGGCGGGGCTCCAGATGGAGGATAGGTGTCCCACGGGGGGGGGCAGAACGGGGGGACGGAGGTGAGAAGAGGAAGGTGAGCAAGGGACCCCCAGTCAAGTAGTAAAGCTAGAACAGTAGTAGAGATGGGTAGTAGTGGACCGTACAGGCAGGGGAACGTCCCCCTCGTTCAGCAGGGGATTCAAGTTTGTTGCCCAGTAGGAGCAGTAGTAGGGCCATGTTGCCATTTCATTTGGACGCCATTTGTACCTTTTATTTTGTGCGTTTTTTTTTTTTTATTTAGATATTTTAGATTAAAAATTTCGCGAACATGAGATGATTAGGTTAGACTTTTAGAACTAGATTTTAGGAACGTTTAAATTTTATATCTAAGTGATCCAAAAATCGATATTTTTGTGTGATATAACTATATGGGATCAACTCGAGTATGATTTGCAACTGTCTTTTCTTGCCATTTAGCCAATTTTGAGCCATCTGGGGAAACCCTTTTCAATTTTTTTTTTAATTAAAATAAAAAGTGCTTTGATTTTTTACTTTTATGTTTTTGACTACCCTATACTGGGAAACAAAACTTGATTTTTTTTGGGTGTTGCCTTAACACTGAACAAAATTTCACTGGCTATCGGCCTATATCCCTAACATCCTTCTCGGAGAAAGACTACCATAACTGACGATCAACGCAAACAAAAGGACGTTGGAGCGGGTAGTAGCAGTATTATTCTTTGTTAGATCTAGGCAGCAAGTTATCCCTAAAAAGAAGACGGTCCGCTCCATGATTTGTGAAAAAGTGGAAAAAAAATAAAATGCGTCAAGGGACATTAGGATATGTGGATAAGATCACTTAGCATGCCATTTGTTGCTTGACCTATAAGTGGTTTCACCATCATTTGCCCAACTCAACACCACACCTCTGGAGTAAGCCCAGACCATTGATGCCTCGGTAAGCATCTGAGCATTCTGAAAGGACATCATGTCAGCATGATTTGTGTGTCTTGTGTTCTTTATTGTGGTGGTGTTTCAAACCATTTAGTACATCCTTTTGGTTGACACTTTTCAACTTTATACTTATCTTTCCAATGGCTTAGACTGTCATTTGCGAGCAATTGAAGAATGTCATATTTGTGCAAAAGTGCCAGTGCCGCTTTAAAGGCGACTCAGAGAGGATTTCGAAATATATATAGTTTGTGTATAAATTAAAAATAGTAAACTAGAACTAAAGATATCCACCCTCAAATGCTCAATTCCAAAAGTTTTAGTTAGAGGACAAATCAAATATTTTTCGTTTTATGCATACAACATTAATGTACAGCATAACAGTGCATATAGGATCACCGTGTATAATAAAATTTTAAACAAAAAAACAAAGTTGTGATTTTTTATTATGAAGGACTGCGATGAGCTAGTTATTTCACAACAGTGAGATTATTATAGACAAGCATATGTATATGCAAAAAAAAAAAAAAAACACAATTTGTTTGAAAATGAGGGCGCCCTCCACGGGAAATATCTGAGGTCAGCCTTTAGGGAGAATGTTGAGGACATATAGATTAGAATGACCTTACCAAACTAAACAACCTATAAAAAAAACATGTTAAGCCACAAATACTGTTAAAATTAGTAGGGTCAACAAAATGGGGAACATTTTGCTCAGTCATCCAAACCAAACATCGTTTTTGCCTCAGTTTCATAGCAGAAATGAGTAAATTTGCATCTTTCTACAGAACCCAAATTTGAACTAACTTCCAGTGTAAAATCGGGGGTTCTGGGGACTGAGGTTATGTGCTGATTGATTGGGGCGTGTTGTTGTTTGGGTTGGGTACCTTTAAACAACTAAAGAATGGGCATAGAGCTAATGCTTAATTCGAGCCCTGCGGAAGTTAGGTGACTTTGACTAAAGTCTAAAGTCTTTTTTTAATTAAACCGGTGGATGGCCCGCAGCCGCCCGATTTAAACCTAAATTTTTTTTGTCTTATAGAATGGCCTTAAACCCACATCTGTAAAGGTTTAGCCGCGAATTCAACCGTTTGTAAGTGAGAGCTTAAACATGATTTTGTAATTCCCAGAGAGTTCAGTAGTACTCTGTGTGAAATTTGAAATTATGAAATTATTGGCGACCAAATTGGGGTGGGCATTATTTTGCGCTCATAACATCCAAAACCACAAACATCCTTTAGTCCTAAAGATTTCACAGGGTGTACGCGTAAATGAGTGTGGAAAAATAGCTTTCTATCTGATAACAAAAAAATTTTTGACCCTTCTGGTAAATCTGGGGGTCCATGGGGACGAGCGCTATTGCGAGCGGGCCCATGGACCTTAAAATTTGAGAGAATAAAAGATTGAGGATTTTTGTTTTGGCATCTTAGATTCGTGGTTCATAATGGCATGGGCCTCCAATATTTGAGTGGGGGATACCGGAGCACCCACACGATTAAAAGAGTGGAGCCATCCATTATGACACCATCTAAGAGGCCAAAACAAAAAAAAATAATCTTTAACAATTCTATTCTCATTAGAAATAAGAAATGTGTAATTTCTTGCTTCTATCGACAAATTTATGTGTAAAAAACTATCTCCATCATTTTTTTTTCATTTTTAAAATAATTCCACCCTCTTGTGAAAACAACATGTTCAATCCAAAGAACCAAAGTTTCCATAGGCCGGTGTGTGATCGTAACGCTGCGTGTAAATTTGCGACCACCTTTCTGAAAAACGGCACGGGCGTACTGGGGGCACTGGCACATTTTAACACAACATATGGAAATTTCTTCAATTTGCTCGTAAACGATTATTAGGCCATCACTGCATTGGAAGATAGAGATATTATTTACACATAAACATAAAATACCCCAAAACAGAGGGGACATTAAAGTGACAGGAGATTTTTTTGAGGAATACAAATTCTCTCAAATTGCACTTGATTCGTTGTAGACACCTACTTGGGAATCAACATGGGCTTAAAATTTGGATATATATTAAAATAAATTAAACTACCCTTGCTGGTACACAATATAGGGAAATTCTTGTTTTTTAATCCATGCTTTAATCTTGTTTTTTTTTGTTGTATTTTGTATTACATTTTTGTAAATGTGACATGCTTTCTGTGTAGGTTTTCTTTTCCCTACGGTGTTATGTTATGTAAATTGCAGGGCCCCCTCCTTGGAAATCAGGTGTATCATGAAGGGGCTACCCTTGTTATTGTTTGTTTTAAAGCAAAGTTTTAAATAACATAAATACTTATGAATGAACATAATGATGATGATGGATGTGTTCTACAGCTACAACCATGACAGATTTGATGCTTCTTCTTCACTATAACAGTAGTATTTCTTTTCTGAGAGTTGTTTTTTTAATTAAAACAGACCTTGTCTATTATTCTCAGTAGCTGCACCAGGACAGAAGAGGGAGGGAAGGATTTCCCCCCATTTTTTTCTGTCCCCCAAGCCCAGCACCCCTAAACCCTGCAAGAAGAAAAACTAATACTTGGCAAAAAAATAAGTGATTTTGTGCCAAAATTGGTTTTTAATTTATAAACCCCCCCCCCCCACCCCCCCCACCCCCAACCCCCCAATCTCCAAATTTTGGATTTGTTCCCCAAAAAACAGTTCAGTCCCCCAAAAATTGCACTTTACCCTTCATTTTCCCCACAGAGAAAACGAAAGTCTGGCCACTGCCACTGCTTCTTTCTTGCCCACCCCCCTTGTAATTATGTAGTAGTTCAAGATAGTTTCAGATAAGAATCCTTTAAACATACTTAAACATAGAGAATGTAGTACACAGTCATCCAGGGCAGATGCACCTGCTGTGCTCCGTGTTGTTAATTTACTTCTTCATCATAACCAGTTTTGTCATATAGACCCGTAATGAACCCAGACACAGAAATTACACGTCTCTATATCAAAATAAATTGGCAGGTTGGTATAGAAACGTGACTTAGGGGGTGGGAAAATGGTGTTTTCAGTGATATATAGTCTAAATTTGTCACTATCTATTTATGTCAAGTGTTGGTTGAAAGAATTTTGTTTTACTTGTTATAAAGTGTGTAACATATTTGAGATTGAACAATATCCTTGGGATGAAGAGTATGTCAATAGCATTTAGATATTGGGGTAACCCCCCAAAAAAATTTCCCTTTTTTGTAAATCAATAGTCAGTAATGTGTTATTTGGGGTTTATAATCTGTTTATAAGTCTAATTGTACGGTTGATCTATTGCTAATTATAAGCTTAAACTACTTACTATGAAACTTAAAACAACTTTTCAGCAAGAAAAGTTTTTTGGTACGGATAATTCTAAGCCCTAGCACTTATGGTGACTTTAAAAACTTCAGCAAGGCAAAATTATGTTCTCTTCATAATGTATAACAGCCCAGATTCAGCTTTTATAAACTAAGTATTAGTGCACATTGTCTCAGAATTGAAAAGGGGGCATCATGCAAATCAGATATGCAAATCCCAAACCCACTTCTTAAAGGTGCAACAAGAGAGTTCAAATCAGGTGTTCCAAAAAAAATGTTGAACATTCTGATTTTTTGCACTGGGTAAAGCTTCTATCGAAAATATAACTCCACCTGAAAAGGATTAAGCTGAAAATGGTTCTTGGTACCAAAAATTGTGTTGAAATTTCTAATTTCGTATCTAAGAGCAAGTACGAAATTCAGCGTATGATTTTTCTATTGAAATATAACGATATACAAATCACTTTGTTTTCATTTTAAAGGGGCATTTCGTGATCCACAACCTCGTAACCCACCAGACTTACCTAAAAAAAGTTGAGATGTTTATAATCATCCGAACCGTCAGCCTTAGTAATCCATTTGTTGTAATCAAATCTACCAAATTCGGTCGACGCATCTGTAAGAAATTCGCCACCAATTTTAGATTTTCTGTCCATAAACGGAAAGAAAGAAAGCTATTCAGTTAAAGGGCCCTTGGGGACCGGTGGGAAACAAGTATTTGCTCTAACACAAAACCGCAAGATCGGGATCAACTCAAATTTCGGGAATAGGTTCTCAAGGATTATCTACTGAAACCATGAATAAAACAGGTGTGGATCACAAAACGGCACCTTTAAGTTATTCTGGGTAAGGGAGGGAATCTATTGAATGTCTATCTACATAAATCAATAATATAACAAAATATAGATGGATTGAAATCTCTCCTTGCAACCTATTATAAGAACAAAAATATGTTAAGTTGTGACTTACATGAGTAGAAGGTGGATGAACTTCAATTTTCTTATGTCTTCAAACTATATGATCAGCATTGTGGAGATTTATGGTTTTTTTAAGTTTTTATTTCTTTTCGGGAAATTATTATTTTAGGGCAATATTTTTTTAACGAGTGCTAAAATATGTCAAATAAAGCAATAATAGGACTCTTCAAAAAATTGCGTTATTGCTTTATTATTGCTGCTACAGTGTGCATAATGTGTGAAAATGTTACAGACTATGTGGCCTTTTTTTACGCACGAGGCTGCACGTGAGCATGAGTTTTATTTTATTATGCTAATCTACTAGGCGGTCACCTGGTTAGCGATTAACGACTTTGGGCTTACGAAGTAAGTAGTAAGTCTATATGAGAGTGATGGGTGACAGATCAATATGGTATCAAAACTGGATTTTACAATTACTACACCGTTGAAAAACAAAACAGTTGATCATGAAGGAAGTCGAGGAAAGTCTATAGGGCCCAAAAACTCACCCCCTTGAATACCTTAACACCAGCAAACAGGGAATAATATCAAGGAACGCACAGAAAGGGTAACCCACTTGGTAACACTGGTAAACACAAAAATCTTGTAAGATAAAAAATCACTGTATCAATTATCTTGGTTCACCTGTAGTTTAGGCGACTCGTTGCATGCAAGGAAAAGGGACAATTTTGGACATCAAGGGCCGTAACTGTCAAGTGGAAGTGATATACACCACGTGTGCTTATATTTTGGAAGGGACTGTTTGTTTTGGCATATGATGGCCTTGCAGGGTCAGACCCTTCCACTCTGCAGTTCTTTCGTATAGCAATACACTAGGCATTTACCTAGGTATGGTATAGGTAAGAGGTAGTGCAATAACATATGATGTTGTCTAAACATGGAGTATGTTACTTTTAAATTAGAAGTTTTCTTTGGATGACAACTAAAAAATGATTCAATTTTTTCCTTGAATTGCACTTCATCATTTTATGAACTTTGTTGTGATGTGTGCATTTGTGTGTGGTGTGCATGTAAGGGTGTGTTTGTGTGGGTGTGTGAATTGGAAATTAAATGTTAATGCGTAAAAAATGTGGAATAATAACTTAAAATGTTTCAAAAAATGGGGTTATGACAGCTAAACAATTAAATGTACAGGTTGGGGAGGGGGGTTCTCAATTGGGAGGAAGTATGGTTTATGTACCGCCTATAAGACCCTTCATTGTCAGGTCTTTTTCAGTTCCAGTGACCCCCATGTTAGGACCATTTCATTTGCCAGAGGCCCTACTTTTTAGGTCCAAAGCCATATTCTACCAAGTTTTCTTCAAAATCCTCAAAAAGTAGCTGAAAATTGAGGGAGATCGCAGCTTAATTTCTGAATTTTCTAAAAGCCTAGTTCGGCGGACCCCATTTTTTAGGCCTGAAATCAGCCCCCCTCCCCTGTACAGGTTGATAAGAAAGCCGGAAAATCCAAAAATGAAAAAAAAAACAAAAGACCAAAAGTTGCAGGAGATCCTGTACTTACAAAATTGTTAATATAAGACTTGGTTGACAGGTGTGAATAATACTTTTTCATGAACCGTGGTGGAACCGGTGGGGACGTTTTCCTAATAAATGGTGTAATTTTGGTGGTGAGTGGTGGCTGACAGGAAGGGGAATGCCTATATAAATGCAATTAGCTTAGAACATCGATCAGTGTTTTAAAAATCTGACCATTCTGACATATACAGGTCAACAGAGGAGTAGTTTTGCTTCTACAATTTCGGAATTTAAAAATTGGGGAAGATGTCAAATGGAAGAAAATTCATTTTTCTTCAAAGTGGTAATAAAGTTGAGAAAAACAGCCAGTAGTTAATGTGTTACTTAAATAATTTGTATAATGATCCCTGGATGGGCCATACACAACAAGCCCGTCCTAAAACCTCAGTTCATCTTTAAAACCTTTTAATGTTTAACCTGATATAAACCTTAAGCATAAATTGTGCAAAAATTAGGTTTTTTTAATCTATAAGTTAGTATTGTAGAATTTTGCTGCCCCCGGTTGATGAGTAATGAAATCAGTGGTTGACAAAGGACAAAGTCAGTATTCCATGTTGTGGTGGAGTTGTTGGTTGATAGGTGGGTGGTAGGTAGTCAGGTAATTGATGGATACAGGATGCCAACTGGTTTGGGTGATGGGTGGGAGCCAGTGGTTGGATGGAGTAGATGGCGTCAACAGGGGTGGATTCAAGTTGTTGCCAGTAGTAGTTAGGCATGGGCATTTAAGTTGGAAGCCATTTTACCGTATTTGTTGTTTTTTTATTTAGATAGTTAGATTAAAAATGGCGAACCGAGATTGATAGAACGTTTTTAAATGTTATATTAAGGTGATCCAAATTCAATATTTTTTGTTTTATAAACTTAATGAATTGGACAATCAAGTATGATTTGCAACTGTCTTGACTTGCCCATTTATCCAATTTGAGCCCAGTTCTGGGGAAAACCCTTTTCAATTTTTTTTTAAATTAAAAATAAAAAAGTGCCTTTTTACTTTTAGGTTTTTGGACTACCTACTGGAGGAAAACAAACTTGATTTTTTAACAAATTGCACGGGCTATTGGCCTATTATCCCTAAAATCCTCTCGGAGAAAGACTACATAACTGACGATCACCGCAAAAAAAGAGACGGTAGTAGAATTATTATCTTGTTAGATCTAGGCGCAATTTCTCACTAAAAAAGAAGCAGGTCCGCTCAGTGATTTTGGAAAAGTGTAAAAATGGCAGTCCAAGGGACATTTAGGATATGGGAAAATCACTTAGGATGCCATTTTTTGTTGTTGTACCTATAAGTGGTTGGCACCCTCATTTGCACCAACTCAACACCACCACTACTGGAGTAAGCCACAGCCAGCATCCTTGATGCTCTCGTTAAGTCATCTGATGCATCTGAAAGAATCATGTCGCATGATTTGTGTGTCTTTGGTCTGTCTGTGGTTGTGTGTGTCAAAATTTAGTAATCCTTTTGGTTGACACTTTTTAAACTTTATACCTATCTTCCAATGGCCTAGACTGCATTTGCGAGCAATTGAAGAATTTCAATTTGTGAAAATGTGCCAGTTGCACTTTAAAAAGCTTGACAGAGACTTTTCGAAATATATATAGTTTTGTGTAGTAATTAAAAATAGTCAACTAGAACTAAAGATACTCACCTAAAATGCTCAATTCCAAAGTTAGAGACAAATCAAATTTTTCGTTTTAATGCAGTACACATTAATGTACAGCATAACAGTGCATATAGGATACCGTGTATAATAAAATTTTTAAACAAAGTTGTGATTTTCTATATGAAGGACTTCGATTTGAGCTTAGTTATTTCACACAGTGATTATTATATGGACAAGCATTATGTACATGCAAAAAACACAATTTGTTTGAAAATTGAGGGCGCCCTCCCCGGGAAATCTGAGTCAGCCTTTAAAGGAGAATGGTCCGATTACATCTAGATAGAATGACCTTGACCAAAATAAACCACCTATAAAAAACATGTTAGCCAACAGAATACTGTAAAATTAGTATTGGTCAACCAAAATAGGGAACATTTTTGCTCATATCATCCAACCAAACATCGTTTTTGCCTAAGATTTCATAGCATAAATGAGTAAATTTGCATCTTTCTACAGACACCCAAATTTGGACTATACTTCCAGTAAAATCGGGGGTTCTGGGGACGAGGTTATTTGTGATTGGGGCGTGTACCTTTAAGAACTAAGAAATGGGCATAGAGCTAATGCTTAATTCGAGCCCTGCACATGTTTACTTTGACTAAAGTCTAAAGTCTTTTTTAATTAAGGTGGATGGCCCGATTTAAACCTATAATTTTTTGTCTTTATAGAATGGCCTTCACCCCAAAACCCCATCTGTAAAGTTTTGCGCCGATATTTCAACCCGTTTGTAAGTGAGAGCTTAAAACATGATTTTGTAATTCCCATAGAGTACTGTGTGAAATTAATATTGGTCGACCAAATTGGGGCATATTTTCGCTCATAACATCCAAACCAAACATCCTTCAGCCCTAAGATTTCACAGGGTAAATGAGAAAAATAGCTTTCTTCTGATAACAAAATTTTGACCACTTCTGGTAAAATCTGGGGTCCCTGGGGACGAGGCTATTAGCGATCGGGCCATGGACCTTTAATAAAAAAACACATGATTTGCAAAATTCTACAGCAAAATCCCACTCAAATACGCAAGGGTATACACAAATGTAGGCATTTTGTGATATTTAAAGGTGCAACGAGAGATTTTTGAGGCACCCAAATATTGTGTCATAATATTAATTTCATATAGATTAGACACTTAATAGACTTCTTACCTTGTATTTGGCTATAGAAATGCCTTAAAAGAAAGGAAAAAGGTGATTTTGATTTGCTTATATTTCAATGTAAAACATAGGCTGAATTTCGTATTTGCTCCTATACGAAATTAGAAAATTCAGAATTTTTGTACCAAAGAAACATTTCTCAGCTTAAATCTTTCAGATCTTGATATTGTTGATGGAAAGCTTTAAATCAGGGCAAAAATCAGTACTTTCGATTTTTAAGGGGCACCTGATATGTGAAATCTCTCGTTGCACCTTTAATTCAAACACACACAATTTTATTTCAAAATCTCACTTTTAAAGTGGGCCCTTAAAAGAGAAGTGTACTCATAACTTTGTAATAGGGTAACTTCTGATATGAAAAAAAAAAAAAAAAAAAATGAGAGCTTAAAACATGATTTTGTAATTCCCATAGAGTACTGTGTGAAATTAATATTGGTCGACCAAATTGGGGCATATTTTCGCTCATAACATCCAAACCAAACATCCTTCAGCCCTAAGATTTCACAGGGTAAATGAGAAAAATAGCTTTCTTCTGATAACAAAATTTTGACCACTTCTGGTAAAATCTGGGGTCCCTGGGGACGAGGCTATTAGCGATCGGGCCATGGACCTTTAATTAGAGAATAAAAGATGAGATTTTTTGTTTTGGCCATCTTAGATGGTATCATAATGGATGGGCATCCAATATTTTGAGTGGTGGATACCGGCGCACCACCACGATAAAATCTTGGATGCCCATCCATTATGGACACCATCTAGATGGCCAAAACAAAAAATACACTTCTATTCTCATTCTATTTAGAAATGGTGTAATTGTTTTGCTTTGATCGACATAAATTTTTATTTGTCAAAAATATTCTACATCATTCTTTTTTTCATTTAAATAATTCCATTCACCACCACCCCTCTTTGGAATCACTGTTTCATCCAAGGAACCAAGTCATCGCGCGGTGATCGTCCCGCTGCGTAAATGCATTTGCGTCCAAACGCGAAATGCACACTACGCAGTTTAAAAAACGCGCCTTTTTGCCGCAGTCATATATTCGCCTACACCGCGTAATTGCTGCACGGCACTATCTATCTATACCCAGTAATGGATTGGCATAGCTTTGACCTAATCCATCAAATTTCGTGTTAACATGATAAACCACTCCCCCTGAAATAAGAATAAAAAACACATGATTTTGCAAATTCTACAGCAAAATCCCACTCAATACGCAAGGGTATACCCAAAAGTAGGTCGCATTGTGATATTTAATTCAACAACACACATTTATTGCAAAATCTCACTTTTAAAGTGGGCCCTTAAAAGAAGTGGCTCAATAACTTTGTAATAGGGTAACTTCTGATATGTGTTTACATAGTCAGTTCCACATGCATTCAGAGTTTTAAACTCCAAAGTTTTATTGAGGGTTTAGTGGGGTTTTATCCCCCCTCAAAACTTGGGGGTGAGCTCAAACTCTGATACCCTTGGAGGTCGATGCCGTGTGTACAGCTCGGGGGAAGTGGAGCCAAGGTGCCCTCACAAATGTCTCTTCGTTGTCAAATTCCCCCTGTGTTTGAATATCACAATGCAAAAGTCCATGGTTCGGTATCAATGTTGACTTCCCGGTTGACTTCCAGTCTACACTCTGATATGAGAAGTAAGGAGAATGGTCAGGGGAATGATTTTAGATTTTCAACCATACGTGTGGACAACCATTGGACTTTGATGAAAGTAAATAATTGGATTTCCTTTTCACCTTCAGAGTTTTACAAACCCTTGGAGTTTTGGACTGTGTGAACATGCTATTGATTAACTACTAATTAGTGAATCAGCCATACAAAAACAACCTTTACAATGTCCGGGCCAAAGCTTTGACCGTAATGAACCAAAAAGGACAACCATATAACTGAGAAATAAAGGCATATGGTAAGAAACACAGCCAGTCATTTGTCTTCATTTCCCTCCTCTTCATGCCAATACACAGCTAATCAATACAGTGTCCAATCCAAGAAATAAAATCAAATTTCCATCAAATCCTATTTCTAGTCGCCCTAATAACTAATTGATTCCTACGTGCATTCTAGCCCAATTAATAATCTTTTCACTCCAATTTGATTGCAATGTTTACACGCCATTCCTAATTTTCTTCCGGAAGCTGAGATGCTGCGTATTGTTGTAGGGAGATTGGCAAATCGTATCTTTGACTGTTAAGATAAGTGTGATTGGATTGGGTGCACTTTACTCAATGCCTTGTGTACAAATTGGAAAATTTTTCATAAATTATTTTTGGTGTTTCCTTCCATTGTTTGGTTTGAAGTGCTTGGAGATATTGAATATATGCGATCAATGAAAAATGGTTGAAAATTGAAGACACTGCTCTTTGTCGTCATAAATGAATTATTTGAAGCAAAGAGTGAGGTGTTTACTGTGTGCGGTTGAATATATTTGATATGCACAAAAAGCATGTGCAAGATGTGCCAAATATAGACTTTATAAAATTAGTGTCTTTTTTTAGTAATGTAATTGCAGCGGGTAGTACTTGCAGTAGGTCCATTAAGGGGTTTCAATAGATTGTTTTTTGAGTTAATTTTGGTCACTTTTTAAAAGAAAATGAACAGTAGCACAGACTGTTATAAAAACACTTTTACTACATGAGGTAGGAATTGAACTGCCAGTGGAGGGCACACCAGACTTTCTTTTGTCCTTGGTGAAAAACGGAGGGCAAGTGAATTTTTTTGGGGGTGAAATTTGAATATTGGATAGATTTTGAAAACCAATTTTGGCCTTAACTTGCTTATTTTTACCGAAAATTTTGTGTTTTTTTTTTGTCCTAAATAGCTCTAAATCACTGATTTTTTTGCCAAATGAATTTTTTCATTCTGGCTGTGGGAACTGGGGGCAAGAAAAAAATGCAAAATTTGCTCCCAGTGCCCTCCCCTCCCCCCTGCCCTGCCACGCCACTGTTCACTATATAGACCAATCCGACCAGCCAAATGATGGCTCGAATTGATCTTGGGCCGCATTACTGGGTTGCCGCCACCCCAACACCTACCCCAAATCTTTTGTACGTCTGTACCCACCGACTCTGCATTTAGTATAATTCCAAAAGCTACACATTAATCTATCTGCACATTTGGGTGAATTCAAGCAGATGCAACCCCAGCTAGGCGGCCGTGAGGTGTTGGAATGGTGTAAATCTTATTGGTGTATACAATAACCATGCAATTAGGAATGACTTGTTAATTACAAAACATAAAGGTGTCTCTGAGGCATTGTGGGTGTGCTGTGCACATATTTCCCATCTCTCTCTTTCCTAGCATTGGGCAAAACTCTATTCTGTGTAAACCTATCTGCTTCCCAACACTGAAATATGCTGGTACCCATTTATATACTTGGTGGAGACAGTGGCATGGCAGTGGGAGAGCACCCCCTTGGTTTTTCATAACCCTTGCCCCCCCACCCCCCCCCCCCAAAATGAGCTGACCCTTTGTATAGTGTCTATGGGAAGTAATCCACATTTGCCCCTCAGAAAGTGCAATGGGCACTCTTTTGGCCTCTCATTTGCAAAGTCGGTTTAGGCCACTGGTGGAGAGAAAAGTTATTTGGGTAAAGCACCTTACTCAAGGATGCAACACGTTGGCTGCTGAGAGGTACTTGAACCCACAACATTTTGGTGTGGTGACATGGTGACTTTTTAGTCCATGGGATAAGTTTAATTCCTTAATTTAACTATAAAGCCATTTTAATTTCATCCTACCATTCACAGGGATAACAGCGATAATGCGAGAGAATAAAAAGTGCGGAAATTGCATTTTTTTTAGCTTTATAAGTCAAAGCTAACTATGGTACAATTCCCCTATAACTACATTGGGGTACCTCTTACCTGGAAAAAGGAAGGGTACCCTAATGCATGGAACAAAAACGCCATTAAGTGAAAATGAAGCATTGAGGGAAAGTTGTCATACCGTCTCCTCCCTGCATAAGCCATTCAGCAATGACACTAAACAGTCTGATTTGTAGTTTTTACCACGTACAGAATAAATAAAGGATCAATAATATTTGTGGTTTGAGGTCAAACTGTACAGATCAATGGTGCACAATATTACGCTTATAAATCTGGGGATTTCAAAGGGAAAGGCTTTTTTTTTATCTAATCCGGAATAAAAAAAATAACCTCACATATAGAAATTATAGAATCCGGTTAAAAATTACCGCCTTTCTTAATACACGATTTCAGCCATCCACTTGCGGCTCTGTTTGCAAATCCATGCTATATTAAAAATACAATACTGAATTTTTGATGATTTTTGATGATTTTCGGATTAGCAAGTCACTGCTTATCCCTTTTAAAAAACAAAAAAAGAATTCAAGTATGTTTTCTTGAGAGACTACAAAACATATGATTTAGTAGCTTTGATGTCTTACCTCATATGTGAATTGTGTTGATAATTGATGGCTATCCTGGTTTCATCAATCAACAATCAAATTCAATCAATCAATGAGATTATTTTTTTTTTTTGTTCCTCAAGCAGTGAAATATCCAATACTGCACAAAATAGTACAAGTAAATTATTTTACAATGGAAATCAAGTTCAAATATAAGGCACTATCAGTTATTACTAAAATCAGAAAAATAAAAAAAAAAAAAAACATAAAAAATCATTTTTTAAGAGTGTAACACGTGTTTGTATCCTTATAACACCCCCTGCAGTAGTAAGACCTGGAAACAACCCAAACCAAGAAAATCGGATATTTCAGTCATTACTGCCCGTACAGACACTACTGCGACATGTAATTGCATAACCGATTAATATCTTCAAACAACTGCTGCTTTTTTCTTTCTTTTTCAGTTTCAAAATTTGAGGATTTTCATTTAACCTCTCTACTTTTAACTTTTAAGCGATTCCTGCAATTTAAATATTTTGACTTTTTTTCCGGAAGAATCCCCTGATATGTCTTTACTATATAATTGCAACCAAGTGCACAAATGAGAAATAAACATCATTATAAGTACTAGGAACGTGATGAGAGAATTGCCTGCTGCTTTGGCAAGCATACATTGGAACAACTTCACCTAAATTTAACCTTATTAACATAAAACAAAAAACAATCTGAATACACTTATGATCAGACAATACAAACTACAATCAATGGGTAACCGACTCAATTCCAAGAATAAGAAATATAATAGAAGTTTGAAAAAGATAAGAAACTAGAAACGAGGTGGCAGCACTAGGCAGTGGTGACCGAGGCATTGATCCTATGGGCTTGGCCAGGAGGGGCAAAATTCCCAGTCTTCTGCCCAGAGGGGGCAAATTTTAAGAAAATTAAAAACAAAGGCTGAAAAAGGAGTCTTGATATACCAAGAAGTTGAGCTTTATAATCACTTACTCAACCATTTTGAGTAAAGAAAATAAAGGAATTGATGGATTATTTGCATCCCGAGAGCGGCATGTTTTAATAGGTCGGCTCTTATTGCGAAACTAGTCGGCCGTTTTTAAATGTCCCGTTTTTTGCAGAAAATTTGGCAAATTGGGTTCTGGAGCTAAGGGGCCTTTTCGCCGTAGGTTTTTTTATTTTTTGGAATTTTAGGTGACGGAGTCAGTGGGTAACTTTTGTAAATCGTTTTGTCAGTTTTGACATCATTTGATGCCGTGCTTGTCGTCGTTCTACTGAATGCTATTGGTTATGTGTGGCACCTATTAACCGTTTCTAGTGGGGTTCTTCAAAGGAAAAAAGCCGGCGAAAATGAATGGGATCATGTTACCATATCTACCAGGGACTTACCAGGGACTGAGATCACAACACATTGGCGAGTTTCTTTGACTTGAGTAGATTTTAGTGTAAACAAATTTCCCTAGATGAAGGTCGCCCGCCTATTATAGAGATGACACAAAAAGAGTTGTTTTACTGATATCAACCTTGAGTATTTTAATAAATCGGGGTATTTTGCAACCAAGTCTCAAGAATTTTCAGCAAAATATAATTGGTGCCTACTTAGTGAAGCAAAAAAACTTCAAAAATTAAGTCCAGTACCTTAGCAAATTTGTATCGTTGGTATCGTCCTTTGCAGAAGGCCAAGCCTTTTTTTTTTTTCCCATTACTGGCATTTATACTGACTATGCATCGTGTTTAGGGTATAGGATGGGTGAAAGTTTTGGTTTTTTTGTTGTTGTTTCGACGGCAAAGTTTTAGAAATTTAGTTTATGTATATTGGTTATATTTTTGTAGGTCATTTGAGAAACCATTTGGGTGTACGCTGAGACACCTTATCTGGTTGTCATTATTAAAGGTGTTGTTTCCCGATTTATTGTATTTGTGTTCTCTATACTTGATATGAGATCCTGGCACATGCACATACACCCATCAAGTCCGTTGGAACAAACTTGGCGGTTTTGATGGTAGATGCAATAATGCATGTTGGAAAGCCCTATCAATACTGTGCTATTAAAAGGGGTTAACCAAGTAAAGGGCGGTTTTTTTGTTTATAATCTTGGGAATGAAATGTATTCGAGGGCTCAATGTCAGGACCGACAATGAGAACAATACGCCCTTATCATCTGATATCAAAATCGATAGTACTCCGGGTAAATCATGGGGGTCCCAAAAACGATCGGAACACGCACCTTAGTTCTTGTTGGCTGTTTTTCGAACAATGGACATTGCTGCTGCACAATGTATCCAGTGTCCCAGCGTGTCCTGTTCTCCTCTAAACGATGTTCCTCTACGTTGACCGTTTTAAGGCCCCTTGAAACTGTTTGAAAACCAATTCTGGAATTTATAAGTGGTCCTTGAAAGTTGAAGGCACTTACTATATAGGTTTTCTAGATATAAATATTTGATCCCTAAAATATGATAAACCAAAAAAGAGGGGGTATTCTCTGCGACAGCGGTGGGCATACTTCAGAATATTTTTTAATAATACCCTTACACTGGGATTCTATATTCTATTGTGAGTTGTACGACAAACACGCTTTCCTTACTTTGACGGTTTTAGATATTTGTGTCGACGTGCTCCCCACCTGATTGGCCTAACATTCTACTTTTCCCTTTTAATTCCCGCTTCGTTGCTAAAATCGGACAATGTTGAAAACGTGGCGGTAAGCATATCATACTAAGTGGAATCTTTGGAACTACATCTGCCGAAATTAATTACAATTTTTGTCCTAGGAAATCCTACAAGTTGTTCAACCAAGATGCGCGCAATTTGTCATAGATAAGCCTCTATTTTTGATAGAGGATATTTCCTCAAATTTGGCCTGAACATACGAAAATTAATAGAGAGTTTAATTTAAAAAAAAAAAAACGTAAAACCCGACACTTTGCTCTGCTACCAGTATGTCATGACCCCTCTGATATCCTTATTTCGTGTGCACCAAGCGTCATGTATTGCTGTACAAGAGATGCAGATACGATTGTTATCAAGCTTGCTGCATTACAGATCCTGGTAATGAACGTTGTAGGACTTATATAGGTAGTACATTTTGACCTCTAATGACCTAACTGACCTTTGCCCACTTTCAAACCTTTGCACCTCTATCTTTTAGACCGTGTGTCTGTCTGTCACTGTGTCCGTCTGTCTGACCGCATATGTTCTCTGAACCCGGATTGCAACCTTCCTGCACCTTCTTGCAACTTGGTGGGTGGGTGGCCCCTTGACCTTACGAAGCCGATCTGTATTGGTTAGTGGATCAAGGTCATCATGGGTCATTCAAAGTCACAGGAGCTCCAATGGGGGTAAAACTTTGGTGTATTCAGGCTAAAGAACTTGGTGGGCGGGGTCAATGTTGATGACGGAAATTTTAAAGGTCATGGCAAGGTCATAAGGGTCATTCAAGGTTAAAGGAAACCGCAAATCCCGAGGGTCATTCAAGCAGGTGATCGCAAAACACAGGTGATAGCCCATCCGAGATCGCCTATTAAAATACTATTAAAGCAACCAAGGTCCAGAACTCTTATGGTAAGTACAGAATGACCTCTTATGGCCCAGATGCCCGTTTTGACCTCCAATGACCCTACTTGACCTTTGAACCCCAAAATATCTAAACATTCTGTCCAGTTAGTTGTATAGCCAACAAACTGGCTCACGATAACCATGGCCCCAGACACGTGGGCTATATGTTCTTGATCTGTATAATGACCCTACATGACCTATGACCCCCAACTACCCATTCCCTAACCATCCCAATTGATGGATTACGGACTGCATCATTGATGCACTCGTTTGGATATCAAAAGTGAATCCAAACCGGTGTATTAGCATCATCAGAAAAAAGAGATCAAAAGTCGGCTGAAAACCAACCTATCGAAAGGTTTTGAAAAGCTTAACAAAATAACCATTCCATATCATAACCACTCAGAATCACCACATAATCAGATTCACTCAGAAAGTCAGGAAATGAAAAAGCAGAAGAACCACAACAAAAAAGGCTGGTTTTCTGGTTTTTTAGACCCTGACTGTTTAAACCAGGGTAGTCGTACATGAGTAGACCTTTTTTCCTTTAAATATACTGTGAAAGTTAAAATGTAAACGGATGAGAAATCCCCATATTAGGTTTTTCTGCACCCATATCGAGCACATTTTGAGAGTGTGTTGGGAAGGAAGAAAGGTCCACTTATGTAAGACACTCCCTTTCAAATACCAGCCAAATTGATTGGAAAATTTGTTGTTTGGTGAATTGCAAGGCATTCAGACATTACTAACTGCACATTATTTCTCATTGGCAGCAGTTTATAGATTTTATATTTAGCATCCATTATTTTCAATAATAAAAAAATACTTAGCAACACCACCATAAAAGTTTCTATTTTTAACAGCAGATCACAGTATGTTGGCACATAATTCTGTCGTCAAAACTGCTTTGAACTTTTTTTATGAGACAATAAATTTTTTGTAAAATTATTCACAGATTGTGGACTCCTCACAAGTTGTCTCTTTTATTTTTAGAACAAATGGCAAAACAATGTTGACTATACTGATAAAAGTAGGGACATGCAGGTTAACAAATTCATTGTGAGAATCTTTGCCATGATAACTCCATCATAGATCCTGATTGTATATTATAAGCACACCATGGTATAGGAGCATTCCGCAATTTAGATATCCTGTAAAATGAGTTGTTAAGAACCCCCTTATTTGTTCACTGTGAAATGTGTATAGTATGCAGTTTGTGGAATAGTTAATCTGTCGCTATTGATAATTTTTGTTCTATTCGGTTTGTCATAATAACAATTCTTCCAAAACCAGCTGTGATTCCTATTTCTGATTCCTCCATGCATGCACAATTACACTTATACGTTACATGTATGTAATTTTTTTTTCAATAATAGAATAGATTCAACAAGCTTCCTTTATTATGAGGGCGAACGCTCTCATATTGCTTTGATAGCCGTGCCAGTTGTCTTTTATATGTAGCATTGTTTTGTTTACTTTCTTATTTGTTTAGGTTCGACCACGTAAATTGCCAGGACTTTGTATGGATGATAAGAAACGGGATTAGAATGAGAATTATATGAATTGAATTAATATGCAATATATCGGAAATCTTAATAAAATGTTTACACATTGAATTCTTAAGTGATTTTCGAGAGATCTTTTAGCACGAGAGTGTTTTGAAGAAGGAAATAAACTCTGCGTAGTTGTTATGAGCTCCGAGTGTTAACCGAGTGTTACTTATTTCGCGAGATGGTTTCAAAATAGTTCAAGTGGTTAGATGTTCCTGTTCTCGGCTTCGTTACTTCGGTTGCAGGGGTTGTAATTTTTTAATTATGAAATGGCTGAGGCAATCTAGACATACTTTTAGGTTTTGACTTCTTCTATTGGTGTAATATATTATATTAAACTGTATATATAGAAGGGAAAATAGGGATATTTGCAATGGCTAATACGTATGATGTAAGAAGACATCTGCTGTGTTGTTGCCGTTGCGACCTCAAAAGCGCCGAAAGCTAAATGGAAAAATCGCACATCTTACGTCATAGCTCGTTTGCGAGATGTCCACCTTGGAAAAATGAGTAATCAAATCCAATTATCCCTAATACACATTCTATGGTCAAATTGGCCAAATAATGCTGTATAGATTTAAACTTGTAACTTCCTGCATCGTCCCATGATGCAGTCTAAATACCTAATCTATTGCGTTATGGGATATGGTTACATCTTCGCAATATCCAATCCCCAAGTTACACCTATGTGTGACCACGTGTGAAAGGATCGTGTAATCACTAATATCCAATAATACATTGTTCAAGTTATCCCATACATTGGTACAGTGGGTGACATAATGATTTGTACACTCAATCTGATTACCTTATCTACTGTGTTTTGGGATTATGGTGAAATGCTTTAAATCCTTTATGGCACTTAATCTCTCAAAGGGCGTCCGTGCTATGTTTGTTTATTGCCTGATCTAATTGACAATGTTAGCCCTACGTGCTAACTATAGAAAAAATAAATAATTTGCTTTTGCTGTGACAAAGTTTAGTTTTAACCTAGAAAATGTTGTAAATGATAAAAAATTAGCCAATTTGATATCTTAAAACATGACATGTAGCTTATTTGTTAGTATTTGGATACCCTTTAACGTAACGTGGAGATTGAAATTGTGAGCTGAGATTACAAGCTATACTGGACATTTGGTCATTTTGAGTATGGGCCTTTCAAATTCACAAATACATTTTGTTTTGAGGTCAGTAAAATTGTGAATATCACTTTCCCACCTATTTTTCAATACTTTCTCTTCACTTATGACGCCATTTGCGAATGTTTGGTAACTCAATTTGGGATGCCAATAGAAATGATTAACTCTAAGCAATCGCGTGGTACCTAATTTTAGGAATTAGAGTGCCCAGTAGGAACTCGGGGGGGAGGGGGGGCATTCGGGACTTTGCGAGGGTGGGCGCGCGCGTGTGTATACGTGTGTTTGCGATTTGGAGGGGGAATAGTCCATCTATGTTTTTAATAATAGTTTAATTTGACGTATTTTAAAATAAAATTTATGTACTTTTAATATTTAAAGCCACTCTCACATTCAACAAACGATTTCCTTTTTTTTACCTGAATAATAATAATGATAATAAGAATTATTAATTTGATCCAGGTTGATTCATAATGTATTATAATCATATTTACTTGTATGCAAAATAGTTTTGCTTAATATTGTAACGATTAATTTTTCACTGTACTGCATTATTACATAATTATTTATCATATTGCTTATTTGCAGTATTCTATGATGAAAAAAACAATTGATTGATTGCTAATTCAATGTCCCATGTACAAGTTTGATATTTTTAGTCATTACTGTCCGCACGCAGGCACGGACACTTACTACAACACGTAATTGAATGGAGATTCGTATCTTGAACCCTGCATTTTCTTCATTTTCCTCTCAATTTTCAGTTGGAAAAGATAATTTATAAGATTTGGACAGACTACCATTTTCACTGTTAAGCTATTCCTTCCTGCGACTTTCAAATATTTTGACTCTTTTCGGTAGATCACTGAATAGGTGCCTTTAACGCATATAAGCCATTGTTTAAACTGTATAGTGCATCATTGTGGAGATAGCGGCAAAAATGGCTACTTTTCAGTCCAAATTGGCACTCGCAAAACCATTGTTTTGCCCCTAATTTCTAAACCGATCAATAATTTTATTTTTTTCTTTCACTAATAGTAATGTCTTAGAGCAATATAAATTGCCGAATTATTCCAATGGTAAATGCATTTTCTGGATGTAGGGCTCCAGGAGCCCCCTCCCCCATCCACTAATGTATGTAAAAATACCTTATCCATTTGAGTGGTTAAGAATGTAAACTATAATTAAAAGTACAGTAAAATGTACTTTGCTTTGTCGTCATTTATCTTGTACTTTGTAAATTTTACAGTATTATACGCAGCATTCATTCTACCAACTAAATAGGCCTACCGTAGAAGTATAATTTATATATATTTAAAAGAAGGTCTAAATTATAGGCAGGTTTGCTAGGTTGGTGTGGTCATCAGTGCTTTTTTTATCCCTACATATTCCCATGCTCTTTAATAACTCACCGAATACACACATTTCCAAGAGTTTACATTTTCTTTTAGAGTATATACTGTAATATTTACAGTATTTTTATTGGCAGAATGCCCGTACAATATTCTAAAATTTACCATATCTTTAATAGTACATTGTGTCCCGAGACCCCGGTTGAAGTACATTTCAGTTCATAAGGAATCACACCACTAAATAAACTAAGTGTAGCAGACGACGTCAGTGCTGAGACAGTGTTGGCATCCCAAATATGGCCCTTGCCTAAATGAAGAGTCACAAAATGTTGATAAGTTGTGTCTTTAAATGAAATTTGAAATTACTCATAATGTTTGGACTAGTAACAAACCATTTGGGTGGTAAAGATTTTTTCTGTGCCATTTTTGTATAATTTCTGAGGGTTTGGGGAAACTCTGCAATTTGAATTTCTATAGTACAATTTCAACTAGGTGTGGACGTTTTGAAAACATGCAAATCTTTTGATGCTCTGTAGCTCAAAAAATCAGCCTTCATCATATGACTTTTTCATTTTTGTTGTTGTTGAAGAGCTATGGTCCTAATTTTCCCAAAAAATCCAGTTTTGAAATAACCAGTCGCTTTATAGCCGAGAAATTGATGTTTGTTGAGAGGTCATTTTGTACACAAGTCTATGGGGAGTTATTTAGTGGTGTGATTCCATAAAGTCTCCTTTTGGTAAACTTTTGCCTCAAAAGCTCAATTTTAGCCAAATTTTGGCTCCCAATCTGGCAAATTTCTCAAAATTTCATTTCCTACCTTTGGGACACAAATTAAGTTTCCAAGCAGCCAAGTTCGGAAATCGGGCCGCACATCCCTACCTGAAAAAAATTAGAACCACTCCTACCGGTGCCATCGATCTGCATTTAACTGTCATCCCCCCCCCCCATCGCCAAAGCCGCCCGAATAAGGTTCCGGAAGGAACCAAACCAAACCCCTCCGGAAAAGCGAAAGCCGAGAACCGCAAAATTCTAGTTTGCAAACTACTTCTGTTAGAGGCATTCACAACAGAAGTTGTCACTGATTTGTTTTTTATTGCAAAGCTATATATCCATGTTTTAAATTAAAAGGCTTGGCACCTTTGTTTTGTTTCTACATAATTGTATGTTTTTCATGAATTTTACCCAATCAAACAAGAAAATTATACATGGCTGTACTGTTGGTGTATTCTTGTACACTAATAGATAATTTATTTTATTCGTATCATTCGGCATTGCGCCAGGCAAAATCCAATATTGCTATATGCATTAAATCTAAGGGATGCCTCCAGAACAACGGGGAATGATTTATGGGAAGTCCAAATTTAGATGCAGGAGGAAACCGAAGTTCTGGGAGAAAACCTGGGAGGACGGGTATCATCGTATGGATCGGCAACCAAATTAACTTGTGACACTGGCTCAACTGGGGATCGAACCCGGGCTGCCAGGGGCAGCGCAAAGGGGGCGGCTGCCCCCTGAGAGTTTTAAAATTTAGGAAAAACAGGGGGTTTAAGCAATAAATTGTGTAAAAATTAGTCTTTTTACCTATATGAGGTAATCGTGTAATGTTTCGCCCCACCCTGCATTGGTGAAAGGTGCGCGACTCGACCGCTACACCAACTTGTCCTCTCAATAATAGTTACCCATATGTGATTTGAGCTTTGTTTCTAATATTGATTATGAGACATGCCCCCATTTTTATATTTCATATTCTGAGCGACACTTTGAATCGAAAAACATTAAAATAGCTGGTTTCGCATGTCAATGGTACAATCTAAATGTGACGGCTATGTTAGCGCATCCTTATTCAATCAGGTTTTTTTGGGTGAAAAATATACTTTTTTCAAGTGTTTTCCCCTGTCTTGTTTTTATTTTTGCTGGTAGACATCATTTTTCAATTTCAGGGAGGGAGGGAAGGGAACACATGGGGAGGAAGGGAGGGAGGGGAGAACGGGAGGGGGAGCGGAGGGAGAAGATTAATAATAATAAATTAAATAATTGATCAATAAATTGATCAAATCCAGGGCCGTAGCCCATGGGGTGTGCGGGGGGTGCGATGTACCCACCCAAATCTCCAAAATTCCAAAAAGGTCCACAAAAATGATGTGTGCGAGTGAAGCGATCTTGGAAAAAATAGGGATTTTAGGCTTTTTTTGGTAAAAAAAATGGCAATATTTGGGCAAAAAGGTCCACTTTTGCCAAATTTACACCCCTCTATTGTGAAAAGGTCCACATTTTGGGAAAAAGGTCCACTTTTGGAAAAATCCGCACTCCCCCAGAAAAAATCCTGGCTACGGGCCTGATCAAATCGATCCATCAACTGACTGACCGACCCATTGACAGAGAACTGGCCCTTACATGGATCAGGCTGTCATCATGCAAATCAAACAACAGCAGGTATACAATCACCAAACCCTGCTGTTGCACATCCTTCCCTTTTAAGGGAATTCTTTATTGGAGTCAATGAGCTCTCAAGAAGCCAATGACTTGTATGGTGGATAAGACACAAAGTCCCAGCGCTGTGTCGTAAAGCTTGTCAATTTCTCGCGAAACACTTGTGGCTCTTCTGCATCAGCTTTTTTCTATATACCTGATAGAGTAAGATTAGATAAAGTGTGCATCATGGCAAGCTCCATTTTCCCTTCTCTTTGCCAAAAGGTGATAGTGAAAAATTCATATGTAATCTGAAGAGACTTGACATGGCATTAAATATGAATAAGCATGGCTTGGAAGGAGAGCTTTTATGTGTTCATTTCCTGAGACTTAGGAATTGCCTGCCGGGGAATGCCCGGGCGTATCTTTTTACCTGGTGTGTGGGTTACAATTAGGAATGTCTTAAAACATGTATGAGCTGCAGTGATATTCAGAAATTAAAAGAAAACAAAAGAATATGATTTTGAAAGAAACCGATTGAATATCTGGTATATGTAATTTGTATGATTCTAAAAACGTGATGGAGTGTGTTGCTGTTCTGATATGGAAATACAATTTAGCGCTTAAAAAGCTGTGAACATTTGGAAGTGGAAAACTCCATACAGAGCTGGAGTAGCTTCATGCATGCTTCAAGTTTGTTAGAGTGTTTACTTTTCGGTGCTGTGTAACAATCATTTGCCATCTAAATATGTATCTATTCTCTCTCAATCCCCCTCTCTCTCACTCCCTTTGTCCATCTGTTTGTATGTGTGTGTGTGTCTCTCTCTCTCTCTCACATACACACATATATACTTTTTTTGGCTTATTAGTGTCTTTTTGAACCAGTACCATATGGTACTGTGTATAATAAAAAACAAAAAAGTCTTGATTTTCTATGAAGGACATAAATTTGAGCTTAGCTATTTCACACAGTGATTAGTGTGTGGACAAGCATTATGTGTATGTAAAAACATGATTTGATAGAAAACTGAGGGCGCCATCCTCTGGGAAATTTGAGTCAGCCTTAAAGTTTGGTTGTTAAATGTATGTTCTCGTTGTCTGGAATTTGGACCCATGTTTATATCACATTCCTAAGAAAGTGCGATTCAATTTTATACCTGAAATCAAGATTTTGACTCAAATTCATTAAAAGTAAGTGTTTAGGTTTGTAATGATTTTAAAACAGCACTGGAAATTTCTTCAATTTGCTCGCAAATGATCGTCTAGGCCATTGAAAGAATAGAGATATACTCCTATTTTACAAATAAAAATAACATGCCCCAAAACAGACATTTTAAGAGGCTAAAGACATCCAGCTAGCTTTTGAGTTCGTCGTAAATGTGTCTATTACATGAATATCATAGACTCGTACTCATTGATATTAAAAACCACAAAGGTCAACTGGGCAAACAAGGTGCATGCCGTGGAAATCAACTTTGGCGTGTATTTTCTTGTGTTAAACGCCATTTTTGCGTCATCCGCTGAATTGATGTTACCGGAGTCATTGAATTATAGAATCGTTCTGTTTACCCATAAGCACGCTGATTTGGGCTTAATAATTTCAGGTGAGGGCTAATGTATATAAAAGCCATGCAAAAATATAAATTTTGAACAATCTAGATGGTGCACTATTTTTCAAATGTGCCAGTGTCTCTTTAACACCAAGATGCATTCAACAAAATAAAAATTATACCAACTTTTTTTTTAAAGAAAAGGCGGATATTATTATTACACCTGTGTCTAATCTGACATGCAAATTTGATCATCTACAATTTATAATTTTGTATTTTCTGTCTGAAAACAGCAGACAGAAATTACTAGCAGCTTATGCAAAAAAACAATTCAAGCATTTCTTTGAAACACCCAAGCAAGTGAATCATAAGTAAAACAGAATGTGCTAAAATCATGAAATGCACCTTTAAGAACCAAAAATGTGGGTCTGTGGAACTAAAATTAGGGCAAAATTTGCATCCATGGAACTCAATAAGGTACTTGACTTCATCCAAATTTAAGAATAAAAAAATATGGGCATGCGGAAGTGAAATTGGGGCAAAAATTTGCATTTGTGGACTCATTATATTGTATTATGCCTTCCTTGAAAAATATTTAAGGCCTTTAAAATGGAATTTTCTTGAACTTAAGCATGTGCATCATGGCCAAAATTCTAATGTAGTTTGCAAGGTAGGTTAGTGGTCTGACTACTTTTATACTTGGAAATGAGTAATCTCCACAGACGGTTGATATAAAGTTTCACGCCTCTAATTAAACTGCCTATACTTTCATGTACAAACCACGCCATAAAGAAACTCTCATTTCTTCACTATATTGCCATTGGTACCTTAATATTAGGGTTTTCTCAGAATAATCTTGATACTGTCAGCTGCCAGCATGGAAATCAAAAGTGGTTGTCCAGCATCCCGGTGAGAATCGGCACCCGACAACATTCACCGCCCCGGAACGGCTATTGAATAGACGTATGGCCAATTTTTCCATGCGAGAAAAGAGACTGTATCATTCGGCTGAAAAATTTAAATAGAGTGATGGACACTAATATGCTCCTTTAAGCAGAATCCTAAACAATTGGATATATAGCTGAAAATTGCAGCCATTTAGGGAAATCCAAGCTTTTCGGACACGGTCGGAGACGTGCCTTTGCTATGGGTTTTAACCGGAAGTAATATCTTCATAATTTTTCCATAGGATTGCATGGACAAACGCAATACATTGGGTCCCTTTCTAGAAGTTAGATTAGGGAAACCTGTGTGATAGTTTTAGACGAAAAAGATTTTTGTATTATCGATCCGTATAGGTAAAGATAAAAGGCGCGAATGTGCATTGTAGGTATTGTTCTTCAAGATTTCCAAAGAGTTAAAGACGTGTGTTTACAAATAATGAACATCTACATTAGTTTTTGCATGCGAAAACACTGTACAACTCCGTATAGGTTTCTTTTCACTTCGACGTACGGGGTATTAAGCCACTTGACTATAGTTATAGAGGGAGTGATAACACTTAGGCTAAGGCCTACATTAATCGGTGACCTTTGTTGTCGACATTTTATTCGTGCTCTTGTAAGTTGACCTCGCTGAATTCGCGGGGCCTCTAACTCATTTGCACGTATATAACCATCGGGTTCTAACTATTTGCAAAGCGCTATGATCGGCAAGGTACAAGTCTAAGTCCCAACATTGTGGTACTGGTATTTACACTAATTACTACAGCAAACAGTGGCCAAACACTTCACGATTAAACTGTGTTACGCAAATTCAATTTCTTGGTCAAAATATGTTTATTTTTTGTTTTTTTTCTTGACATAAAAAGTCCTTGATAAAATAAAAAAACAACACCACTGAAGTCAAGTGATGCCACAAACCCCCCCCCCAAACAAAGTAATCGGAGCTATGTGTATTAATGATCGTGATGACAAAGTCCTGACATGAAAATGACATAAAGATGTAAAATGAGAGAGTGTACGTAATCTTACCTGACATTAGCGGATCATGTATCGTGATTGAGGCCGAGCTTCATTTGAGTCATTTTATCAAATATTTAAAAAAATAAGACACCAACGGAAAAAACACTAGCAGAAATAAGAAATGATCTTATGTTGTATTTTTTAAGCATTTTATTTCAGGTTCTTGCAAAATAGTTACTCTATTGTTTTACCAATTAAGGGTGACATGCAACGTGCAATGCGGTGTATAAATTGCAATTAGTAAGAATGTAGTTACATCACAACACACTGTAAATATCACAGTGCAGTTTACAGAAAAAATAGGTAAAAAGGAAAAGAAAATTACAGGATCGTATTTCTTTCCCAGCGGCGACTCGAAAATCCGGATGGGGCGGACACTCTAAACATGCCGTATCGGTACCGCCTATCCTCTGCCAATATCAGCCCCGGCTATCAGCTATGTACCGTGTGTCCCAAAAAAAACGCAACACTTGGTGGCAGGCGCCATCAGTTTTGAACAAAAAGCACGTGCATACTTATATTTTGTTGTAAGGTAAGATGGGACAGTTAGCTAATATTCCTGAAAAGTTCATAAAGGCAGAGTTAATAGTTTTTAAGATATGACCCCAACAATCAGTAACCGCAAAGAAACCATTTTACAAAAATGAGGCGTTTAACCACAAGACTGGCAATGAAGAACAGAATGGCAAATACCAGATTTGATTTGCAATCAGCATTTACTTTGGCCAATTTTCTTGCAAAACGACTTCTACTGGGTCAAATGACTGCATTTACATTATTATTATTTAACTGATAATAATAAAAAAAATATTTATTGGTGATAAAATATGTTTCAAGAAGATAAAAACTATGACTAAGTATAGACAAACTCCACATTACATAACAGATAATGCGTTGCTGCAACTTTCTTGTGCTGAAAATAATGTTACATTATCAACTTTATGAAGGTAAAACCTATGGTTTCAACACAAACTCAATGACATATCAGTATATGTATTATATCATTAAATTGTGGGTAAGATAACTCTTTGTGTGGCGTCACAAAATGATGATGCCTATTAGCTTAATCCAATGCAGTCTTTATTTGGACAATACCAAGAGTTTGTTGATCAACATTCCTAATTCGATCTTTTAAAGCTTTTTAAGTGTGTTAAAACGCGTGTTTTTAGTTGTTATTACCAATGGAAACATTCATATGTTAATATTTGTTGCAGCACCCGTCTTTTCAAAAAAAAAAGGGGGAAAATGGTTGACGGGACGTTGGGACTTCATATTGGTGGTTCTGGGCGCAAAACGTACAGTACCGTAATTGTAGTTAATAGCGCCTCAATTTGGTTAAATGGGCCCTGCAGCTTACTTGATTTCAGGGGTCATATCTTAAAAAATATTTACTCTACCTTTATGAACTTTTCAGGGATATTAGCTAACAGTCCCATCTTACCTTACAACAAAGGATCAGTAGTTACGTGCTTTTGTTCAAAACTTATGGCGCCTGCCACCAAGTGTTGAGTTTTTTTTGGGGGACACGCGGTATTGTGTAAAAGGGGTGTTTCATTTGGCCATAATTTACTAAAAAATATCATAGAATAAAAATACAATAGATAAAAACAACAGCAGTGGTAAAAAGTAAAATCACCTCAAAGTTGTAATTTTAGGCATTAGGCCATGTTCTTGATTTTTGCAACATGACTGCGAAACCAGACCCCTACTCTCTTAAATGGAAAGATTGAGGTGAGGGAAAAGTCCAAATTAAGATTGAGAAATCAGTCTTAAAAGCTCTTAAAGATCGAAAATCCAAACCAAATTCCATTGAATTTTCAATCGAATTTTAGACGTTTCCCTCAACTCAATCTTTAGATTGATTTTTCAATCTTTGCTTTTAAGAGAGTACGCAGGGGGAAAATTCCACAAAAAGGGCCGAAAAGGTCCACTTATTGCTTGATTGGTGGATGAAGAGGTCCAAAATGAGGGAAATTTGACAAGAAAGCCCATTTTAGGGTGATGAGATGTTCAAAAAGGACGGGGGGGTTTATTCACTTATACCAAAAAGGTCACTTTTTCGAGGTCCCCCCCTCCCAAAAAAGTATTCCTGCGTATGGCCTGCCTCGAGCAAAAGTAGGCCTATATTTACATTAGACCTATAATTTATTATCTCATTACAATTTTTGTTGACTCATTGCAGCCAAGGCACGTAGCCAGTTAACATCGTAGGCCGCATTGTGTTCGCGGGGCAAAAACGCCGGTCAGGAAAGTCAGCCCACGACCAATGAAAAAAATCGCCCCGATTGGCGGGTAGAGTCCAAAAAGGCTATTGCCTCAAAGTTTCCCAATTTTGCCGAACTTTCTTCCAAGGGGGTCCTCTGCACCACCCGCATTTCCCCCATGATGGACGAAGTCATTAGTGCCCACTTTTCTCCGACCCCAGCTACGCAAATTAACTGAGTGGGTCTTTGGGAGTTCTTCGGCTGGCCCATGTTGGCAGTAAATTCCCTGGCTCCTGTGATGTATGTACAATGTGGTGAAAATTTTGATAGTCCTAACTTAACACTTTTAAGGCCGATTGAGGATAGATGAAGTTGTGATTGTGACACGCAGAAAAACAATTATAGGCTAAGGCGATGGCTTGGAGAAAATATTGTAAGGCGCTGAAGTTTTGCATGATGTGAATAGTGATCATGACCGTTTATTGACCGCTCCCACTCAATTATCAGCTTAGCGGTTCATTTTGCAGTAATGTTCACCTGGCATCATAGATCATGTGAGAAAGGAGGCCTAAATCTTGACAGCTCTTGATTTACACATGTGAGGGCATAGAAGACAAATAATGGAGAAGGCTTGGAGAAAATATTGTAATGTCTCTGAAACTTGCGTTAATGGAAGAGTGATCAACCCGTTTAGTGACCGCTCCATTCAATCAGCTAGCGGTTGCACGGTCGCTAGTGATTGTAATTTTCGGCCAGTAACCAATGTAAATGTGGCAAACGTGTAAAACTTGAGACGATTCGAAAATGGTGGGGGCGGCTTGTGCACTTGTGTAACGGTAATATTATAGCAGTATGCGAACGGGAGACCAAATTTCAAATGTAAAAGGGAGCACTTTGTGATCCGCAACCTCATCCCCCCCCCCCCCCCATCACTCAATCTTGGTTCCATAACGTAGCCTATGGGAATTTGGTGAGAATTCACATTTTTAAAAAAGTAAATAAATTATAAGTTGTATTTAAAATTAATAAAACCATCCGATTCAGCAGTGATAGAGGTGTTTTTCTTGCTAATGTGTGTTAAAAGTGTAATTTTGTGGATTTGGATAGGAGAAATGAAGTGATTTTTCTCCCCCCTTGTGAATTTGACGCTCTCAATGGTGCAAAATTCTGCAACATTTTGATGTTTTGGTAGCATTTGTGCCTTTAAACGCAATAGATTTTTTATTGTATGTTACAATCTAGTATGTGTAAAGGTTTTTAATATGGCATGTTCATTGACATGCGTAAACCTGCCACAAAACATTATTCATTAACGATTGACCGTGCATTCCTTTTTAAAGGAATTTTTATTTGAGGGGTCAACTTAGGTATATGCCACTGGTACTAAATTCTAACAATGCCTGGCAGTAGGGTTGGGGGAGTAATTAGAGGTGTGCAAATCATAACTAGGTCCTTGGTTAAAAAGCAAATGCCAATGAAAACGCAGTGCTTACCTCTGTGCTACCAAATGGTAGAGATAGGTGTATCACCATAGATATACTTGGTAGACGGTTTTCTTTCAGGAGATGTTTGAACACACATTTAGGTAGTCTTGTGTAGATGTAGATGCTATTTAACCGGTCTGACGTTCCTTCAAAGACCCATGTTTCTGCACCATACAGCTAAGTAAGGATTGCTTGACACATAGACCCTGAACAAGGCAATCTGATTGCTCTGGTGACATTGAACTTCCTTGTGTATCAACCTTTTTGCAGGCCGGCACTCCATGCTTGTCATTTTCTTGTCAAGATGTCCATTTTTGCTATCAAGTACGTATGACCCCAGATATTCAAAATCTTCTACTTTCTTCTACTTAATAGTAATATTAATCTTAATATAACTATCATGAGGGCAAATGACTCTCAGTGCATCCCTTACAAGATGTGCCCTATGGTGAAATAGAATCCCTTTTACTAGAGATTTAACGATCCAGTGCTTACTCTGCCGAACCGATGGCCGATACTTTTTTGTCGTATCGGCCCGATCCACCGATCCGATGATTTTCCCTATATATTAAAGATCGCACAACCCTAGCGGAGACTAGTAGAGTTGCACTGGTGGTCCATTTTTTTAAACTTACAGGAATTGGCGATATTGATACAAGTTCTGACGAGGATTTATGGAGGATACGGTTCAATTACTACTTACCGAAAGTTTTTGAAATAAATAAAGTACCACCAATCAATCAGCGGCATTGGAAATTCATCTGGGCTCATCAGAATATCAGACCATCATGTTAACAATTATTTAAGCTAATCCGTAAATTACAGGTTTTTGCATTTCAAAAATGATGTTTCAACTTTCAAGTCAACTTTCTGTTACACTTATATGGCAATCTGCCTCACACGTGCCGTCATCCCCAGGAGGCCATCTACAATGTGCTATTGTGCTTGACAGTAGCGATGGACATGTGCGTGTACAGCTTTGCGACAATAAATTCTCTCTAAAATTGTTGTTTCGCAGGGAACTATATTTACAAATCAATTGAATTTCCATTTTTCATTCATTTGGTTCATATTTTTGTATGATTTTTTCCCAGTCGTTTCTTCTAACTTTTTTGTCATGGCAAGTATACCCTACCCCCCACGTCAATCAATCAATGACGTAGTTGTTATTCCCCGGGAAAACACGTCTTAGACTAAAAAACACAGCTGCAGAGCATTGCGATTGCATGAGCTGACCTGTACCTTGTTTTTTCAAGGACTGAGAAATTCACTGACCTTGCCGCTGATCCCTTAGTATTCTTTTAGTGCATTGTAATTAATGAGATCATGGAATATGATGAGTAGCACCTCATGGCCTTTGTAGTGTTATGTTCTATGCAAATTTGTTTGTTTGGTTCGTAATCGAAAACTACGGAGGTGCAGAAAGTGGGCGTGCATATGAAATTGAAATTAGCCAGCCTTGTGACGTAGCATACTAGTGTTGTGGGAAAATGTTTAGTGCTTGTCAGACTCCATAGAGATTGTGTGTGATTTTTAAAAAAAAAATAATGATAGAAATGTTCAGTTTTTCTCTATGCCATGGGTTCTATAGGTTTATAGCCCAGTTGAGAGATGTTCCCATAAAATTTCGACCCTCTGATGACAAAAACATCCATAGAAACTCAGTACCAATTTAGATCTTTTTGCAGCCTGTGACACAAACTACACCATGGGAAAAATACATGCACATGCGTTTTGATACAAACATCACCATGCATCAATCGATTGCGGTCGTCCCTCCCAGGTTCATGATAACTTGGTCAATCTGGTCAAATCTTCACCTGTTCCAATCGCACGTGGTGTATTCACTATGTTGTTTTTGTTTGTTTGATGCTTTTATTTCACAAAGTTCTTCACAAATGCAAAATTCGTAAGTTTGATACCATGGAGAAACCTTTCAAGGTGTACTTGAAAGAGGTAGATAATAGAAAAATTCTACATTCTCAAGTTCGCAGAAACTTTTAACATTTTATTTATTGTTCAACTAAATATACTTCAGCCGACGAACCCCTTGACTTTCTGATCTTATTCTTCTCATCAACATTATAATTTATGTTATGTGACGTCGGGAGTACGGGCTCAGGCCCAGGGGCTCAGGTCATGCGCCCCGTCATGCGTTGTAGCCTTGGCAGGACTATGTAACAAATAGTAGCTGAATGTGGAACCTAAGCTTGATGTGATAGTATTATATGTTCGTAGTTGTCATAAGTTTTCTCATGTAGGCTATAGTTATAATTGTTATAATGTAGATTAGTTAAATACAAGTATTAAATCATTTCAGTAACTCATGCCTGATGTTTCTACTTTAAAACTGTAAACACACTTATTATACTTGGTCCCTTTCTTGCCGATTTTGCAAAATAGGCCGCCACAGATCCGATGTCCGATACAAATATCGGTTATCTCTACCTTTTACCATATCTTTCTGCTCAGTGATAGGGTGGTTTGAGTGGCCTGCTAAAGCAAAAAATACTGAAAATATGGGAATGTACATATTTTTAATATTATTGTTGAAAATTTTAGACACCCTGTATTTGCCAATTTTTTGAACAAGCATCCACCTGGAATTGAAACAACCAAAAGTCGAAGGCCCAACTATTACTGTAACAATGAACGAACATTGGTTTTTCAAGCTGTATCTGCTTTTCGAAAACAATGAACAGTTTGAGTGTGACATTTTGAATGGAACTATCAGTGTATTCCACTGGATATTGAACAGCATTTGTAAACTCCTGTAATAAGGACACCCTTCGTTGATTAAACTTGGGAATTCTAGTCATGCTCGTCACATAATCGTCCTCATCAGTAGTTTACGCTTTCACTCCAGCCAACCTTGGCATTAACTCCCCAAGTTGCGTATAACATCCAAGTGGAGAATTCAACGAAAGACAACCCACTTTATTCAAGGGCTTTTGAGGTGGTATTTCAAAAATGTCACTAACATAAGAACCAGGAATGTATAAGCACTCCACTCAACAGAATGCATTATTGAGCTTACACTAACTTGTGTCCATAAATTGAGAAAATTTAAAGTAATAATAGCACATTTTTAAGAGCATGCACCCCCCAATTTTCAAAATGTTTGAAATTTAGCAGAGTTGTGTTGGTAATTGTCTAGTAAAACATACCTGTGAATTGTAATGCTCTAAATTGTGTATGGCATTAAGATAGAGGATCCCCGATTATAATTTTTACGGTGGCACTGGAAATACCAAATTTCTATCCGTTCATAATGAAATACCACCACCCCATGAAAATGACCTATAAGTTGACTTGCATGAACTGATGGAACAGCTAATGGATGAGTGTAGACACATAAATCGTGCTCTTTCCCAGCTATTATTGGAAGGACGTTTCCAGCAGCCATTGAATTATTATTGGGGATCGTTGATATTAATTAGTCAAATTACATAGTCAAAATCCTTTCTTTTGTGACACAGAGATAGAATTTTAAAGGTGCTTGTCCCACTTTTATGTCTATTGTGTTCTCTACTTGATATGAGAGACTGGCACTTGCCCGTATGCCCCATCAAGTACGTGGGAAACAAACCTGTGGTTTTATGGTAGAAGCAATAATGCATATTGCAAAGCCCTATTCAATACTCAGTGGCGGCACCAGACCTCTTTTTCTGGGGGGGCAAACGGGGGGGGGGGGGGGGGGCAAACGGGGGGGGGGCAAAGTGAAATTTTGAGGGGGCAAAGGGAATTCTGGGGGGGGGGCAAAATTTCAAAATTTTGGAGATAATAATAATAATAATTTGCATTTATATGGCGCTCTACAAAGAACACAGCGCCTTACAGAAAGAAGACTTAAGTTATGTTGTATTTTATTTTTTTTGCTAATTACTAACATGAAAATAGGTGAGTTTTAAGCATGCGTTTGAAAACAGGCACAGATATGGCTTCCCTCACATTGATTGGGAGCCGATTCCATAAGCATGAGCACGACACCTGAAAACGAAGCATCTCCAGCCTTCTTATGGGAACGGGGCACGATAAGCATTGTTGAATCGGAGGAGGATCGCAGTCTGTGTCTATATTCTGATGTAGTGCTTTCCCTATGAGCGCACAAGATTGATTAAATATGACGGCGCAAGAGTGTGAAAACATTTGAAAACAAATAACAGAATTTGAAATTAAAATTCTGTCCATTAAAAGGGAAGCCAATGAAGGGAGCGCAAAAGGTCGGCAGAGCACGTGTCCCGACTACACGCAAAGACAAGACGCGCTGCTTTATTCTGCTACGCTGCAGCGTTTAAGGTCACATTCGCAAGCACCATACAGCAGGGGAGTTGGCATAGTTGATGCGAGACAGGACAAGTGCTCTGACGGCGTGATGGCAAGCATCTTGGGTAAAAAACGACGAATGAGCCATAATATGCGAATGTGGAAGTTAATAGTGTTACAACACAAGGCATTAATAGAGATTGGAACATATTCAAACTAGGCGTCAAGAGTACACCAAGATTTTAACAGACGCATGAGGGGCTGATGATAGCGTCATCAAGAATAAGCTGAATGTCAGGTAATTTGTAGGACCTTGCGTGCAATGACCAAGGAGTTCACTTTTATAATGATGAGCAAGAACCCGCTCGCAGTACCAGCGATGTTGGGTTGAATTCAGAAAAAGCTGCGTATCATCCGCATAAAGTGAAAATCTTATGTTATATTCACCGAACTGATGGTGCCAAGAGGTTGAGGGTACATTATGAAGCCATTGCAGACCAACGATCGAACCCTGAGTAATGAATTAATCAAAGAAAATGTCATTCGAAAGGAACATTTTTAATGGAGGAAAACTCTAGTGGTACGTTTTGTAAAAGATATGTTTTCAAACCATGACAAAACAGTTTCACCCCATTTCCTGACTCACAAACATTTTTAGTCAATCACAAGGACTGGTATGTGCATGCCCAACAGTGTCGACCTTGGCGGCCGACATTTCAAGAGAAACAAGGAGAACGGCTCTGGTGGTGTCTAAGTCCTGACGCATCGACGTTATTAACCTTCAGGGCGGTCCGGTACTTGTGAAACTTCCGTATGCAAGGATTGGTATATTTCACCAAGACAGAAGCGGTTCACGTGGTAACAACTTGAACAATGTGCGCAGCCTTCCAATAACGGCTTAGATAGGAACTTTATGTTGGCCACAGGTCCTGTAATTTTTCATATATTGGATTCCAGAGACACCGACTTTTTAAGACATAGGTGTGAATAGATTGTTTGAGTAGTTCTGGGATGTATACACATAGACAATGAACAATTAACAATTTTGCTGATCATTGGCAGATACATGTAGGTTGTCTTAGATCAACCAGCAAGGTATTGTGTCAAGTAACAGTCTCTTGGAGAAAACTCTCTGATAATCTGTTCAACCTCAGCGCGTAAGCAAGCTAAATTCTAACAAAGACCATGGAGCTAGGCACGACGACAGATAAACGATGATATATGAGGTTGGAAAGTTTAGAATCAACATATAGCTCTAATTCTTCTCAACTTTTTTGACAAAAAATGCGAGAAATTCATTGGCCAAATCTTGTCAGTACGTGAGTCGCTAACAGGAAGTGCTTTGGTTGTTATTCAGAAGCCCATTAATGGTAGCATGTATGTCTTGGAACCGGCAGTAGTAAAATTGTTGGAAAAATAGGCAATCTTAGAGCGTGATAAGCGCTCAGCAACAGATATTTGTGCCTTAAACGCGGCAAGGTCTTCCCCAGAACGCCGAGTTCTGACCATTTAAGTTCCAGTATACGGCGAATCAGCTCTCACAGTGGATAGTCTCATTATACCATGGGAGAGAGGCCTTGAACAAGGACGTTCCTTAGTAACAATGGGGCAGAATTGGTCAAGCACAGAGGATGTTAGTAATTCAAAGGCACCAACTAGAACATTGGGGTCATCAATTCTGTGGGAAAGTCTCGGGCAGTCAGAACAGTTAGCCTTTGAGAAGGCTTCATATCAATCTTGCCTATTGAGGAGGACGAGATAGAAGCTTAACTGGGGGTGGGTTGTCACATTTAAGAGTGCATGTGATTATGTGATGATAGTGGACTGTATCGTCTAATAGTGGGGGTTGTGTAGCACATTCTGAACCAGATGATCATCACTGCGTGTTATTCGGAGATCTAATGTATGTCCCATAGTGTGTGTTGGTTCTGATATGAATTGTTGGAAGCCATTGTCAGCAAGAGATCTTATAACCGCTTCGAATCCCACTGTCAGGCGTGTCAAACATGTTGTTGAAGGTCCCCTAAATGGACAGCTTATGGGGGTTGACGACAATTCATCCAAGTAACTTTCAAATTCTTCAAGAAATGCGAGTGTTGTGAGACCATTACACGAGAGGGGGGGTGGCACGATATATTAGAATGAAATCGATGCAGATTTTAAATTGGTCAACAGTGACTCAAGTTCTAAATTTGGAAGATATGAGAGAGTGGAGGTTAAGAGAACTCTTGAACAAAACACCAATACCTATCCTCAGTTTGTAATGGTGCGAGGGATGTTCAGGAATTCATAAGTAGGAGGGGTAACCTGTCCAATAACAACCATGTCATCAGTAGCAAGCTTTGTCTCAGTTATGAACATAATTATTCAACATCGTGTTAAAGTATGTGATCAAGGAAGTGGCAGTTTATCGCGCTATGCGAATTAGCATTCCAGCCAATGAATGGTCAAGTTGGAGTACGGTTTAGTACGAGGTATGGACGAAGATTAGGAAGGTGTCGGGACCTATTCACATAGGACGAAAAGGCCTCATGGGATGAAATAATAACCCCGGAATAGGTGTGTAATTAGAGTTATTACCACTCTCTGCCACAGATGACGCCATCGCCGCATCCTATGTTCCAACTTGAGATGATGATGATTAGGACTCTGGTGAGTGGCTGTAATAAAGCCAGGGAGCCGCCAGTAGGTTTAAAGTATCAGGGTTGACAAGTCCAAGCTGACAATGTGCGACATTCAGTGTAGCTAATCTACATGATAACCAAATAACAAGAAATTGGTTGTGTATGAAACAGCACAAGTCACAATGACTGGGATTGAGTTAAAGAAGTTAGTCACAAATCACAAATCTTATTGATGAATTGATGAGTCTCAAGCACAATAGGATGATCACTTTTAAGCAATAGGATGAGAGGCTGATCAGGTTAGCATGATTGGTACCAAACAAAGTATCTGATTTGCCTGGCATACGGCGGTTACTTGTAGTAGCTTGGTAAGTGATGAAACCAAAATCAAAAACAAGCTCAAAATGCAGAAAAATGTAGCATGAGATCTTTCAATGAAACCCATAGCGACGATCTATAGTTTACCGGCTTCCATCATATAAATGCAGACCATGCCTCATAGTCTGCACTTTTGATAGGAGACCCCAGGTTGCCTGTGAAAGCGCCACCAGGTGCTGCAACTGGTCACCTTTAATGATTCTTAACCATTTGGCCCAAAACGCTAATTTCTCCCAAAAATTTGGCGATTTTTTGGGCCCAAAATCGCTATTTTTGCCCAAAATTCATAATTTTTTCTTTTTTTAATTGGGGGGGGGGGGGGAACTGGGGTAAAGAAAAAAATACTGTGGTATTTGAATGGGGGTTAACCATAAATACTGTGGTTTTTAGTTTTATATTATCTTGGGAATGAAATGGATTTGAGGGCTCAAATGTCAGGCCGACAATGAGAAAATACGGCCTTCAGCTGATATCAAAATTCGATACTACTTCCAGGTAAAGTCATGGGATCGCCAAGACTACCGGAACACGCACCTTTAAGCTTTGCATTTAAGGTATAATTTACTGGGCCAATGACCAATGCACCCAATCGCAACATTTGTTTTAACTGGGGGCACTCTTAAAAAAAGTCATTATTGCTTATGTATGTGACAACTTTAACTAATCCCCTGAGGTCTGCCACCTTTCTTACAGTATATCTGATTGGCTCATTACATGAAATAACCATGTAACTATATTCACGATGTAAGCTTTTCTTTCCATGTCTCTGATTGGTTAACTACATCTAGTCACCTTATGATTGACATCAAATGGCTGATATGCTCATCCCCTGAGTAGAATGGTGCATGCTAACATATCATGGCATTCAACTGATTAATAAAAGCCATCTAGGGCTTACGATTCAAGTCATGTAGACATATGATCGTTAGCGTCAGTTTACACTCCCCCTCCGAATCATCCGGTCTGCTAATAATGACTGAGCTGAGAATTTGATACAAAGAGCTCCGCTACGGCTTTTGAGGTTTGCCCTGTTAATAGGCTGCCCACGTCTCACTGATTGCTGCAAATGTTCACAGAGCACATTCGAATCGTCCCCTCTGGATGTGAGGGAGATTAGTAGAGCGGGGCGAACAATCGTATCTGGGGCAAGCGAAATATGATGAGACCCGTGTTAAGTGATTATGGCATAATTAGACTTTAAAAAAATGAAAGGAATGAAAAAAGAGCAAAAACCTTGCCTGCCCGAGGTTAAAATTAGAAAAAGCAGGACTGGGATTTGGCAATGGCCATCAATCAATATATGAAAATGTTGCACATGAAGATGTGCTGGCTAAATGTTGATCCATGCATCATTCTTGTTTGATAGAAGGGATTATGTTCTTTTTTTTCTTTTTTTTTTTTACAATTCTGTTTTTTGTCTCACCTGAACTTTGTTCTGGAAGAGACAGAGTAATCAACTCTTCTCGTCTGTCTGTCTGTCTGTCTGTGTAAAAAGCTTGCAAGCGAGTGTTTTGGAGTTCCATATGGTGATGTAACTTGGTGGAAGGAAGCAGGTTGATGAGTAAATCACTTTTTTGCATTAACCACTTGACTGCAGAGGGCGTAATAATACGCCCTGCTGAACTTACCACTGTACGCGGAGGGCGTTAATATTACACAGCTGTTTGACACCATGCAAATCGTCTCTTTTATTTTTAGAGCAATTTTAAGTAGTGGTGACACAACTTTGACAACTGATATAAGTAGAGACATGCAAGAGCTATTTCCTCTGCAAAAATTATATGCCCATTCTCCATAGAGAGACGTGTTAAACTAGATTTTAAAGAAAAATAATATTTGCCCACAATGAAATTTCGTAAAATTTACACAGGATGAAGTCAGACTCAGTGTACTGTACTGAACTGTACGGCATTTAGAGCGTATGGTTGAGTGAACAGGAATTGGGTATAACGTCCATCAGTGGCATCATTAAAACATCGGTGCATAATATTAGACTACTACGTCATCAGCTTGGTTTCAGGTCACTCAGGCTGTGTTGACAATTGAATCATATTTTTGTAATTACTTTCACCACTTGATTACCTACCTCTACAGTTAAATTTCTGGTAATTACAAATTTCAGTGAATTCATCCAGCATATACTTCTTCGTATAACTGTTTGTTAGGACGTTTGGTAAAAACTTGATAAAAACTATAACATAAGGGAACATAACCGGGGTCGGTAACTTGAGTCTTGGAAGTTAAACTGAGTCTAGGCAAGGATGTCAAACATGTCACAGAGCATGTCAAGGCATATCGGACAGCTTCGGATTTTTGTGTTTGTTTTCTTTTGGACTTGAATAATTAAGGTCTTGAAAATTTTAAAATCCGGTGTGGTATCTTATAGCGAGTTCGTGTACCATTCGTCATGTTCGTGTCCTTGTACTTGACCGGATCGGAAGTTACCCTCGCGGCGACAAAGAAAGAAATGGTGAGTCAATACGCATTGCAGTCAATAATATGGTTTGGGCACAAAGGATTATGGGGGGCTGGCTTCATCGCTGCTGTGAGCATGATCTAGACTTGATATGGACCGGTGATGAACTAATTCATCAGTGTATCTCTTGTAATTGTGCTTTTACTGTAAACATATGTTTTTTGCATGTGAGAGCGAAGTCAATATAATTAATATGTTTATTGTTCTATATTTGAAAACATTTTAAGTTTTTTTAACAACAATTAATCTATCCAAAAAAATTGTATAGATTTGGCAAAATATTTCTTTAAATTAAATAATTTGTATTAAACTATTACAATGTATCTCAGCTTTTTCCAAAAGATTAAGTGTCTCTATGTTAGAAAGTGTGGGTTTTAATGTTTATCTTGTAAATGTTTGATGTAACCATAATGACACAATATGACACAATTGTGTTGAGGTGTTGTTAAATTCTAATACTTTACCTTACCTAAAATGTGCAAGTCCAAGTCCAGTCCTTCAGCTAGCTCAAAGATAATTCTCTTTGTTACATGATCCCTAAATAAAGTCATGACTATAAGGAATATACATTGTCTGTATCTTTCAAATGAAAATGGGCTTAATAGATTCCAATTTGTGTCCCACTGTCACAAAAGTTTTATTTTGCAATATTTTATATAATGAGAGCATATGGGGAGTTAAAGGCACTCTCGGTAATACTCAGAGAGTGTAACAACATTGGACATTTGCAAGAGTAGCGTAAAGGTGAAGGATGAGTCTGAAGAATCTTTGTGAGGATTTTTAAAATAAAATATTAAAAAAAGAGAAAGAGGAAGGAAACTGTGCTGAAAATATGAATCTTCATTTAATTGTGTTTTAAAGCGGCACTGGCATATTTTCACAAAATATGAAATCTTCAATTGCTCGCAAACGATAGTCTAGGCCATTTGAAGAATAGAGATATACTTTACACATAAAAATAACATACCCAAAAACATAAGGGACATTAATAAGAGGCTAAAGACATCCAGGGAATTTGTAGGCTAACTTTTAAGTTTGCCGTACCTTTAATCAATAAATGTGTCTATTACATGAATATCATAGACTTGTACTTATTGATATTAAAGCTACAAAGGCCACAGACCGGTCAAACAAGATGCATGCCGTGAGAATCAACTCTAGCGTGTGTTTTCTTGTGTTACATGCCATTTCTGCGTAGTCTGCCGAATTATCGCCGGCAACATTAATTATAAAATCGGGCTAATGTATATCGAATTCAAATGATAAGCATTTTCTAATACCAAATTCCATTTTTAATTTTATATTCCACCTCAAGAATGTTTCTAGTGATGTCTGGAACATATAAAGCAGAAGACACCATTTCTGGTTCAACATTCTCAAGGCATTCCACTTCACTTGGACTTAACACCTATAGGTAATATCTATCCCCCCTCTACCAACCCTGGCTTGATAGCTCATTGGCAAGAGCACCGTGCTAGTAATACGAAGGTTGCCGGTTTGAATCCGGCCAAGTACACATGGTTTTTTTTTCAACACGTATGTGCACTGGCCATCTCCAGGGAAAGATTAATAAATATACATCCTTGTCTACCTGGGGTCCGTTCCCAAAACTCAGTCGTAAATCTACGTGCATACTACGTCATGCCTAAGTGGACCAATTTGTCCAAAGCACTGTACTGGTATGAAAAGGTCTGTAATGTAGGACATACGCATGAGTTAGTATACACGTAGGGTTACACACGAGTTTGGGGAACGGGCCCTGGAGAACTAATTCTAGTTAAAATTTTAACTAAGTAGTTAAAATTTCACTCAGATGTGATTCTACAATATTTTTCACTCTTTTTCTATATTTAAAGTATAAAAAAATAAAACACTGAATATTATTTAGTTTCATTAATTCTGGACAAAATAGTTTTTTTCTGAAACTAAAAACATTTTTGAACAAGGTCATGAGTAGGGTCAGAGGACGACTAATGGTGGCAGCATAATTTCACACTTTTTTCACTTGTTTTCCATCATGACATTTTGAAAATACAGTATTCAAATTGCTTAAAAAGTTCAAATTTCCAATATTTCAAAGAGATTTCATGGAAGATTTCATAGTATGATATTTACAATACTCTGAATATTTAAGAGGTCATAGAGATTGCCAAATCAAATATGGCTGCCATCGTACGGCAAATTGGTTCAATTCTTATGGCTATTTTGGTCTTCTTTTGCTAAAAAAACACTAAAGTTACAGTATAGCCATCAATGCATGGATAGTTACATCAAACAAGATGAAATCCACTTCAGAGTGAGGGTGAAAACTACGTACTACTGCATTTTTCAACAGTTACAAATTCGGAAGCCATTAAGTGGTTGTATGAGTTCGGGTGCAGTAGTGAGTAGGCCAAGATAATTTTGACTACTGACTGTGGGCAAGATTTGGGCATTATCCCACCCCCCAAATTTCAAGGTATTTTCATCTTAAAAAAGGGTGGGACCAGGCCCGTACGGGGTGCTCACACACCCCCAAATTCCACAAAAGGGGCAAAAGGTCCACTTCTTGCTTATTTTTTGCAAAAAGGTCCAAAATTTAAACAAATTTTGACAAGAAAGTCCACACTTTGGTGATCAGGTGCTCAAAAGTCCAAAAACGGACCATTTTAATAATAATAATAATAGCAGAGATTTATATAGCACCTTATGCTATTGGCCTCTAAGCGCTTTCACAAATGGCCGCTGATCACTGTGGCCCAACCATACCATAAACCATTAGCATCATTTCAAGGGATGCAGCAGATCAGGATCAGCGCTTTCCCTTATCAGCAAACATACATCGAGATAACCATCGCAGCCGGGACCAGCTCCCCAAATATCGCATGGGTAAATCGAGACAACCAAGCGGTTAATTTCTTGTCCAGGGAAATTACAAGATAGCTAAATCTCACAGGGCTCGAACGCACGCCTATACGCATGGATGAGTCGAGGGGGGTTAGGTTCCGCACCCCCCCAAAAATCCTGCGTACGGCCCTTGGTGGGACTATTATTTTGTGCAATTTTTAATATTTGAACAGGTTTGTGAATTGTTTAATTCACATTAAAAAAAATAATAATTATGGTAAACATATTTTAAAAGGCTTTTTACATTTGTGTTCTGAAGTTAAAGGTGCGTGTTCCGATCGTCTTTGGGAGCCCCCTGATTTACCCGGAAGTAGTATCGATTTTGATATCAGATGAAAGGCCGTATTTTTCTCATTGTCGTCCCGAAATTTGAGCCCTCAAATCCATTTCACTCCCAAGATATAATAAAAAAACCGCTGTTTTAGTGGTTAACCATCAGTATTAGCACACTATTGAATAGGGCTTTGCAACATGCATTATTGCGTCTACCATCAAAACCGCAAGTTTGTTTCCCACGGTACTTGATGGGGTGTATGTGCAAGTGCCATGCCCTCATATCAAGTTGAGAACACAATACACGTAAATCGGAACAACCACCTTTAACTGTGAGAGTCTCAAGAAATGAAAATCCTCTTGAAAAATTTCCCTTTATAGAGTAGTTCTTAGATAATGTGAAGAAGTGCAAAAAATTTCTCCAGAGAAATTACAAAATGAATTAAAAGCTACAAAGACTGGAAAAGTGCACCCTGAGTGGGTTCTTTAAAGGCACTATCAGTGATTTGCTAAATCAGAAAATAGTAAAAATCATCAAAAATAAGATTTTTGCATGTTTGTTACAAGTATAGGTATCCTAATATAACCTGCAAATGATAAGACCAAAAGCAACCTAATAATGACAAAATCAGATATTGCATCTGCATGTATTCCTCTAGTAAAACAGAGAATCCGCATCCCACTAGAGGCGTGGCGCGGGGGGCTAGAGGACTAAATTTGGCATGTTGCACCAAACAAAAACTCAGCAGTGGTCTTCTTAAAATGATCTGCATCTGCATGTATTCCTCTAGTAAAACGGAGAATCCGCATCCCACTAGAGTGGCGTGGCGCGGGGGGCTAGAGGACTAAAAAGATATTTCGGTCCTTACTGTCTGTACGGACAATTACTACAACACGTATGGATTCATGTCTTTGAACACTGCTGTTTTTCTTCCTGTTCTGTCAATTTTTCAGTTGAGAAAAGAAAACTTATGACAATTATATAGGCTTATCCTTCACTTTTACGCTATTCCTGCAAAATTTAGATATTTTGCCTCTTTTGAGTAAATTGCTGATAGTGTCTTTAAAATGTCTCTTGAAGCCCAAGTGTGCCCCTACTTGGTGAAGGTGACAACACTATTGTGTGATGAAAATCGACCCCTTTTATGCTGATTGTATATCTAGCATGCTTGTTTTTAGCTGGAGTGAATTCCCTTTGTGGGATACATCTTTTAAAGGTGCAACAAGAGATGTTGAGTCACCCAAATATTGTGTCATAATAGTAATTTCATAGATAAGACACTCAATAGATTTCTTACCTTGTATTTGGCTAAAGAAATGTCTTAAAAGAGAGACAAAATGTGATTTTGTTTTTGCTTATATTTCAATATAAAACATAGGCAGAATTTAGTATTTGCTCCTACATGTTGTATATGAAATTAGAAATTTCACAATTTTTGTACCAAAGAAACATTTCTCAGCTTAATCCTTTCAGATGGGGATATTTTTGATGGAAAGCTTTACATCAGGGCAAAAATGAGTACTTTCATTTTTTTTAGGGACACCTGATAGGTAAAATCTCTCGTTACATCTCTTAAGCTGTATTGGCTGCTCGTATGGTATGTATACTGCTTTACATTTGATGCATATCAAAATGGCACTGATTTTCTTTAACTGAGGCTATATTGCATTTCAGTGTAAATCTCAGATCCAGTAGGCCTGAAGACACAGCTGTTTCAAAATCTCTTTTATTATAACAAAACCAGAATAAAACAAATAACATTATTAAGTGCAGATTTGCATTGTTTATTCTACTAGCTACATTACGTGCAAATTTTACCAAATTAATTTCTTGGAAAAGTAGTTACCACAGATGGATAGGGCAATAGGGCAATAGATGACACTATAATATGCAATTCATATTCTCTGTTGGCCTCCATGTTGAAATTCTTAATTGCACCAAACATTTCCTCCAAATTTTTTTTTCTGCAGGCAATAGCTCTTGTGTGTCCTACATATATTCTTTACCAGAAATGCATCGCCCTTACTCTGCAAATCAGAGTAATCTAACTGGAATCTAACTGGATTCTTGTGTATTCGTTTGTTGGAGTCTTTGCAAGAGTGGACTCTCGCTGAAATTCTAGCCCTGAAAAAAATGTGACGGTGAGGCTTGCACAACTTGGGACAGTAATGTTTTTAATCAGTGCTCAAAATGTCAAGCCTCCACATCACAAAAAGCCAAAATGATAAATAAATAGGACTAAAATGGAAAGCTCATTGTTTTAAAGATAAAGGATCAGTGGCATAAATTTCTTTTTGACATTGGGATGGGGTTGATGAAAATTTATGAAAGAAATGGGGTTTGCTGGAAATATCCATTACTAGCACATGTGCTAAAAATGTTGCCATTTAGAAGCTAAAATCATTCAATTAATAATTATGCTTCCTCTGGGTAAACACAACTTTTATGGAGAAAATGTTAGTTTTGCAGTGTTTTGTTCACTGTCACTGAAAAGGTTTAGTGCATCTTCCAGAGGTTGGGAGGGGAAAAAGAGAGAATTTTTTAAATGGTTAGAAGAATTGGAGCTAGACAAATGATCATTGAGAATGTAGAATTTGCACTTTGTTCTACTCTACACAGGATTGCATAGAGTTGTATGTTTATTTTCTGCTCACTAGTGTGCAGTGGTCAGGAGCTGCATGAATGGAAATGTCAACTGTTGAGCTTGTATGCATGGCACTGATTGATGTATGGTAAGAGAAGCTTGGATTTGGTTACCAGGGTAGGGACATGTCCTTGCCATAGTTCTATGTCAAAATGCACAGCAGCCGACAACATCCCGCTGGGTTATTGTTATGACTGCCATTGTTAAAATAGAGTCTCTTCAACAGACTTTAGTAGGCGTCTGTGAAAATTTGATATCTGGGTTTAATAATAAGGATTTAAAACAAAAATATGTG